>JAKZAP010000162.1:0-76233 GCA_023053575.1 Branchinecta lynchi | reverse complement strand
GTTTGTTTTCTCACAAGGTTTGTTTTCCCACTAGGTTGGTTTTCCCACAAGGTTTGTTTTCCCACAAGGTTGGTTTTCCCACAAGGTTTGTTTTCCCACAAGGTTTGTTTACCCACAATGTTTGTTTTCCCACAAGGTTGGTTTTCCCGAAAGGTTTGTTTCCCCACAAGGTTGGTTTTCCCACAAGGTTGGTTTTCCCGCAGGGTTTGTTTTCCCACAAGGTTAGTTTTCCCGCAAGGTTTGTTTTCCCACAAGGTTGGTTTTCCCGAAAGGTTTGTTTCCCCACAAGGTTGGTTTTCCCACAAGGTTGGTTTTCCCGCAGGGTTTGTTTTCCCACAAGGTTAGTTTTCCCGCAAGGTTTGTTTCCCCACAAGGTTTGTTTTCCCACTGTGTTGGTTTTCCCAAAAGGTTCGCTTTCCCACAAGGTTGGTTTTCCCACAAGGTTGGTTTTCCCACAAGGTTGGTTTTCCCGCAGGGTTGCTTTCCCCATGAGGTTGGTTTTCCCACAAGGTTTGTTTTCTCACAAGGTTTGTTTTCCCACTAGGTTGTTTTTTCCACTAGGTTGGTTTTCCCACAAGGTTTGTTTTCCCACAAGCTTTGTTTTCCCCCAAGGTTGGTTTTCCCGCAGGGTTTGTTTTCCCACAAGGTTAGTTTTCCCGCAAGGTTTGTTTCCCCACAAGGTTTGTTTTCCCACAAGGTTTGTTTTCCCACTGTGTTGGTTTTCCCAAAAGGTTCGCTTTCCCACAAGGTTGGTTTTCCCACAAGGTTGGTTTTCCCACAAGGTTGGTTTTCCCGCAGGGTTGCTTTCCCCATAAGGTTGGTTTTCCCACAAGGTTTGTTTTCCCACAAGGTTTGTTTCCCCACAAGGTTTGTTTCCCCACAAGGTTTGTTTCCCCACAAGGTTTGTTTTCCCACAAGGATTGTTTTCTCACAAGGTTTGTTTTCCCACAAGGTTTGTTTCCCCACAAGGTTTGTTTCCCCACAAGGTTTGTTTTCCCACAAGGTTAGTTTTCCCACAAGGTTTGTTTCCCCACAAGGTTTGTTTCCCCACAAGGTTTGTTTTCCCACAAGGATTGTTTTCTCACAAGGTTTGTTTTCCCACTGTGTTGGTTTTCCCAAGAGGTTCGCTTTCCCGCAAGGTTCGCTTTCCCGCAAGGTTGGTTTTCCCACAAGGTTTGTTTTCTCACAAGGTTTGTTTTCCCACTAGGTTTGTTTCCCCACAAGGTTTGTTTTCTCACAAGGTTTTTTTTTCCCACAAGGTTTGTTTCCCCACAAGGTTTCTTTCCCCACAAGGTTTGTTTTCCCACAAGGATTGTTTTCTCACAAGGTTTGTTTTCCCACTGTGTTGGTTTTCCCAAGAGGTTCGCTTTCCCGCAAGGTTCGCTTTCCCGCAAGGTTGGTTTTCCCACAAGGTTTTTTTTCTCACAAGGTTTGTTTTCCCTCTAGGTTTGTTTCCCCACAAGGTTTGTTTTCTCACAAGGTTTGTTTTCCCACAAGGTTTGTTTTCCCACAAGGTTTGTTTTCCCACAAGGTTTGTTTTGCCACAAGGTTGGTTTTCCAGAAAGGTTTGTTTCCCCACAAGGTTAGTTTTCCCACAAGGTTTGTTTTCCCGCAGGGTTTGTTTTCCCACAAGGTTAGTTTTCCCGCAAGGTTTGTTTTCCCACAAGGTTAGTTTTCCCACAAGGTTTGTTTCCCCACAAGGTTTGTTTCCCCACAAGGTTTGTTTCCCCACAAGGTTTGTTTTCCCACAAGGATTGTTTTCTCACAAGGTTTGTTTTCCCACTGTGTTGGTTTTCCCAAAAGGTTCGCTTTCCCGCAAGGTTGGTTTTCCCACAAGGTTGGTTTTCCCGCAGGGTTTGTTTCCCCATAAGGTTGGTTTTCCCACAAGGTTTGTTTTCTCACAAGGTTTGTTTTCCCACTAGGTTGGTTTTCCCACAAGGTTTGTTTTCCCACAAGGTTTGTTTACCCACAAGGTTTGTTTTCCCCCAAGGTTGGTTTTCCCGCAAGGTTGGTTTTCCCGCAAGGTTAGTTTTCCCACAAGGTTTGATTTAACACAATGTTTGTTTTCCCACAAGGTCTGTTTGGCGGTTGGTTTTCCCGCAGGGTTTGTTTTCCCACAAGGCTAGTTTTCCCGCAAGGTTTGTTTTCCCACAAGGTTTGTTTTCCCACAAGGTTTGTTTTCCCACAAGGTTTGTTTTCCCAAAAGGTTTGTTTTCCCACAAGCTTTGTTTTCCCCCAAGGTTTGTTTTCCCACAAGGTTTGTTTTCCCACTGTGTTGGTTTTCCCAAAAGGTTCGCTTTCCCGCAAGGTTGGTTTTCCCACAAGGCTGGTTTTCCCGCAGGGTTTGTTTCCCCATAAGGTTGGTTTTCCCAAAAGGTTTGTTTTCTCACAAGGTTTGTTTTCCCACTAGGTTGGTTTTCCCACAAGGTTTGTTTTCCCACAAGGTTGGTTTTCCCACAAGGTTTGTTTTCCCACAAGGTTTGTTTACCCACAATGTTTGTTTTCCCACAAGGTTGGTTTTCCCGAAAGGTTTGTTTCCCCACAAGGTTGGTTTTCCCACAAGGTTGGTTTTCCCGCAGGGTTTGTTTTCCCACAAGGTTAGTTTTCCCGCAAGGTTTGTTTTCCCACAAGGTTAGTTTTCCCACAAGGTTTGTTTCCCCACAAGGTTTGTTTCCCCACAAGGTTTGTTTTCCCACAAGGATTGTTTTCTCACAAGGTTTGTTTTCCCACTGTGTTGGTTTTCCCAAGAGGTTCGCTTTCCCGCAAGGTTCGCTTTCCCGCAAGGTTGGTTTTCCCATAAGGTTTGTTTTCTCACAAGGTTTGTTTTCCCACTAGGTTTGTTTCCCCACAAGGTTTGTTTTCTCACAAGGTTTGTTTTCCCACAAGGTTTGTTTTCCCACAAGGTTTGTTGTCCCACAAGGTTTGTTTTGCCACAAGGTTGGTTTTCCAGAAAGGTTTGTTTCCCCACAAGGTTGGTTTTCCCACAAGGTTTGTTTTAACACAAGGTTTGTTTCCCCACAAGGTTTGTTTTCCCACAAGGATTGTTTTCTCACAAGGTTTGTTTTCCCACTGTGTTGGTTTTCCCAAAAGGTTCGCTTTCCCGCAAGGTTGGTTTTCCCACAAGGCTGGTTTTCCCGCAGGGTTTGTTTCCCCATAAGGTTGGTTTTCCCAAAAGGTTTGTTTTCTCACAAGGTTTGTTTTCCCACTAGGTTGGTTTTCCCACAAGGTTTGTTTTCCCAAAAGGTTGGTTTTCCCACAAGGTTTGTTTTCCCACAAGGTTTGTTTACCCACAATGTTTGTTTTCCCACAAGGTTGGTTTTCCCGAAAGGTTTGTTTCCCGACAAGGTTGGTTTTCCCACAAGGTTGGTTTTCCCGCAGGGTTTGTTTTCCCACAAGGTTAGTTTTCTCACAAGGTTTGTTTTCCCACTGTGTTGGTTTTCCCAAAAGGTTCGCTTTCCCGCAAGGTTGGTTTTCCCACAAGGCTGGTTTTCCCGCAGGGTTTGTTTCCCCATAAGGTTGGTTTTCCCAAAAGGTTTGTTTTCTCACAAGGTTTGTTTTCCCACTAGGTTGGTTTTCCCACAAGGTTTGTTTTCCCACAAGGTTGGTTTTCCCACAAGGTTTGTTTTCCCACAAGGTTTGTTTACCCACAATGTTTGTTTTCCCACAAGGTTGGTTTTCCCGAAAGGTTTGTTTCCCCACAAGGTTGGTTTTCCCACAAGGTTGGTTTTCCCGCAGGGTTTGTTTTCCCACAAGGTTAGTTTTCCCGCAAGGTTTGTTTTCCCACAAGGTTGGTTTTCCCGAAAGGTTTGTTTCCCCACAAGGTTGGTTTTCCCACAAGGTTGGTTTTCCCGCAGGGTTTGTTTTCCCACAAGGTTAGTTTTCCCGCAAGGTTTGTTTCCCCACAAGGTTTGTTTTCCCACTGTGTTGGTTTTCCCAAAAGGTTCGCTTTCCCACAAGGTTGGTTTTCCCACAAGGTTGGTTTTCCCACAAGGTTGGTTTTCCCGCAGGGTTGCTTTCCCCATGAGGTTGGTTTTCCCACAAGGTTTGTTTTCTCACAAGGTTTGTTTTCCCACTAGGTTGTTTTTTCCACTAGGTTGGTTTTCCCACAAGGTTTGTTTTCCCACAAGCTTTGTTTTCCCCCAAGGTTGGTTTTCCCGCAGGGTTTGTTTTCCCACAAGGTTAGTTTTCCCGCAAGGTTTGTTTCCCCACAAGGTTTGTTTTCCCACAAGGTTTGTTTTCCCACTGTGTTGGTTTTCCCAAAAGGTTCGCTTTCCCACAAGGTTGGTTTTCCCACAAGGTTGGTTTTCCCACAAGGTTGGTTTTCCCGCAGGGTTGCTTTCCCCATAAGGTTGGTTTTCCCACAAGGTTTGTTTTCCAACAAGGTTTGTTTCCCCACAAGGTTTGTTTCCCCACAAGGTTTGTTTCCCCACAAGGTTTGTTTTCCCACAAGGATTGTTTTCTCACAAGGTTTGTTTTCCCACAAGGTTTGTTTCCCCACAAGGTTTGTTTCCCCACAAGGTTTGTTTTCCCACAAGGTTAGTTTTCCCACAAGGTTTGTTTCCCCACAAGGTTTGTTTCCCCACAAGGTTTGTTTTCCCACAAGGATTGTTTTCTCACAAGGTTTGTTTTCCCACTGTGTTGGTTTTCCCAAGAGGTTCGCTTTCCCGCAAGGTTCGCTTTCCCGCAAGGTTGGTTTTCCCACAAGGTTTGTTTTCTCACAAGGTTTGTTTTCCCACTAGGTTTGTTTCCCCACAAGGTTTGTTTTCTCACAAGGTTTTTTTTTCCCACAAGGTTTGTTTCCCCACAAGGTTTCTTTCCCCACAAGGTTTGTTTTCCCACAAGGATTGTTTTCTCACAAGGTTTGTTTTCCCACTGTGTTGGTTTTCCCAAGAGGTTCGCTTTCCCGCAAGGTTCGCTTTCCCGCAAGGTTGGTTTTCCCACAAGGTTTTTTTTCTCACAAGGTTTGTTTTCCCTCTAGGTTTGTTTCCCCACAAGGTTTGTTTTCTCACAAGGTTTGTTTTCCCACAAGGTTTGTTTTCCCACAAGGTTTGTTTTCCCACAAGGTTTGTTTTGCCACAAGGTTGGTTTTCCAGAAAGGTTTGTTTCCCCACAAGGTTAGTTTTCCCACAAGGTTTGTTTTCCCGCAGGGTTTGTTTTCCCACAAGGTTAGTTTTCCCGCAAGGTTTGTTTTCCCACAAGGTTAGTTTTCCCACAAGGTTTGTTTCCCCACAAGGTTTGTTTCCCCACAAGGTTTGTTTCCCCACAAGGTTTGTTTTCCCACAAGGATTGTTTTCTCACAAGGTTTGTTTTCCCACTGTGTTGGTTTTCCCAAAAGGTTCGCTTTCCCGCAAGGTTGGTTTTCCCACAAGGTTGGTTTTCCCGCAGGGTTTGTTTCCCCATAAGGTTGGTTTTCCCACAAGGTTTGTTTTCTCACAAGGTTTGTTTTCCCACTAGGTTGGTTTTCCCACAAGGTTTGTTTTCCCACAAGGTTTGTTTACCCACAAGGTTTGTTTTCCCCCAAGGTTGGTTTTCCCGCAAGGTTGGTTTTCCCGCAAGGTTAGTTTTCCCACAAGGTTTGATTTAACACAATGTTTGTTTTCCCACAAGGTCTGTTTGGCGGTTGGTTTTCCCGCAGGGTTTGTTTTCCCACAAGGCTAGTTTTCCCGCAAGGTTTGTTTTCCCACAAGGTTTGTTTTCCCACAAGGTTTGTTTTCCCACAAGGTTTGTTTTCCCAAAAGGTTTGTTTTCCCACAAGCTTTGTTTTCCCCCAAGGTTGGTTTTCCCACAAGGTTGGTTTTCCCGCTGGGTTTGTTTTCCCACAAGGTTAGTTTTCCCGCAAGGTTTGTTTTCCCACAAGGTTAGTTTTCCCACAAGGTTTGTTTCCCCACAAGGTTTGTTTTCCCACAAGGTTTGTTTTCCCACAAGGTTTGTTTTCCCAAAAGGTTTGTTTCCCCACAAGGTTTGTTTCCCCACAAGGTTTGTTTCCCCACAAGGTTTGTTTTCCCACAAGGATTGTTTTCTCACAAGTTTTGTTTTCCCACTGTGTTGGTTTTCCCAAAAGGTTCGCTTTCCCGCAAGGTTGGTTTTCCCAGAAGGATTGTTTTCCCACTAGGTTTGTTTCCCCACAAGGTTTGTTTTCCCACAAGGTTTGTTTTCCCCCAAGGTTGGTTTTCCCGCAAGGTTGGTTTTCCCCGAAGGTTGGTTTTCCCGCAAGGTTGGTTTTCCCACAAGGTTTGTTTTCCCACTGTGTTGGTTTTCCCAAAAGGTTCGCTTTCCCACAAGGTTGGATTTCCCACAAGGTTGGTTTTCCCGCAGGGTTGCTTTCCCCACAAGGTTTGTTTTCCCACAAGGATTGTTTTCTCACAAGGTTTGTTTTCCCACTGTGTTGGTTTTCCCAAGAGGTTCCCTTTCCCGCAAGGTTCGCTTTCCCGCAAGGTTGGTTTTCCCACAAGGTTTGTTTTCTCACAAGGTTTGTTTTCCCTCTAGGTTTGTTTCCCCACAAGGTTTGTTTTCTCACAAGGTTTTTTTTTCCCACAAGGTTTGTTTCCCCACAAGGTTTCTTTCCCCACAAGGTTTGTTTTCCCACAAGGATTGTTTTCTCACAAGGTTTGTTTTCCCACTGTGTTGGTTTTCCCAAGAGGTTCGCTTTCCCGCAAGGTTCGCTTTCCCGCAAGGTTGGTTTTCCCACAAGGTTTTTTTTCTCACAAGGTTTGTTTTTCCACTAGGTTTGTTTCCCCACAAGGTTTGTTTTCTCACAAGGTTTGTTTTCCCACAAGGTTTGTTTTCCCACAAGGTTTGTTTTCCCACAAGGTTTGTTTTGCCACAAGGTTGGTTTTCCAGAAAGGTTTGTTTCCCCACAAGGTTGGTTTTCCCACAAGGTTTGTTTTCCCGCAGGGTTTGTTTTCCCACAAGGTTAGTTTTCCCGCAAGGTTTGTTTTCCCACAAGGTTAGTTTTCCCACAAGGTTTGTTTCCCCACAAGGTTTGTTTCCCCACAAGGTTTGTTTTCCCACAAGGATTGTTTTCTCACAAGGTTTGTTTTCCCACTGTGTTGGTTTTCCCAAAAGGTTCGCTTTCCCGCAAGGTTGGTTTTCCCACAAGGTTGGTTTTCCCGCAGGGTTTGTTTCCCCATAAGGTTGGTTTTCCCACAAGGTTTGTTTTCTCACAAGGTTTGTTTTCCCACTAGGTTGGTTTTCCCACAA
This sequence comes from Branchinecta lynchi, assembly GCA_023053575.1. Classification (NCBI taxonomy): domain Eukaryota; kingdom Metazoa; phylum Arthropoda; class Branchiopoda; order Anostraca; family Branchinectidae; genus Branchinecta; species Branchinecta lynchi. The sequence continues at coordinate 69,033 of JAKZAP010000162.1, read as the reverse complement.
GGTTTGTTTTCCCACAAGGTTTGTTTACCCACAAGGTTTGTTTTCCCCCAAGGTTGGTTTTCCTTCAAGGTTGGTTTTCCCGCAAGGTTAGTTTTCCCACAAGGTTTGATTTAACACAATGTTTGTTTTCCCACAAGGTTGGTTTTCCCGAAAGGTTTGTTTCCCCACAAGGTTGGTTTTCCCACAAGGTTGGTTTTCCCGCAGGGTTTGTTTTCCCACAAGGTTAGTTTTCCCGCAAGGTTTGTTTTCCCACAAGGTTGGTTTTCCCGAAAGGTTTGTTTCCCCACAAGGTTGGTTTTCCCACAAGGTTGGTTTTCCCGCAGGGTTTGTTTTCCCACAAGGTTAGTTTTCCCGCAAGGTTTGTTTCCCCACAAGGTTTGTTTTCCCACAAGGTTTGTTTTCCCACTGTGTTGGTTTTCCCAAAAGGTTCGCTTTCCCACAAGGTTGGTTTTCCCGCAGGGTTGCTTTCCCTATAAGGTTGGTTTTCCCACAAGGTTTTTTTTCTCACTAGGTTTGTTTTCCCACTAGGTTGTTTTTCCCACTAGGTTGGTTTTCCCACAAGGTTTGTTTTCCCACAAGCTTTGTTTTCCCCCAAGGTTGGTTTTCCCGCAGGGTTTGTTTTCCCACAAGGTTAGTTTTCCCGCAAGGTTTGTTTCCCCACAAGGTTTGTTTTCCCACAAGGTTTGTTTTCCCACTGTGTTGGTTTTCCCAAAAGGTTCACTTTCCCACAAGGTTGGTTTTCCCACAAGGTTGGTTTTCCCGCAGTTTTGCTTTCCCCATAAGGTTGGTTTTCCCACAAGGTTGGTTTTCTCACAAGGTTTGTTTTCCCACTAGGTTGTTTTTCCCACTAGGTTGGTTTTCCCACAAGGTTTGTTTTCCCACAAGCTTTGTTTTCCCCCAAGGTTGTTTTTCCCACTAGGTTGGTTTTCCCACAAGGTTTGTTTTCCCACAAGCTTTGTTTTCCCCCAAGGTTGGTTTTCCCGCAAGGTTGGTTTACCCACTAGGTTTGTTTTCCCACTGTGTTGGTTTTCCCAAAAGATTCGCTTTCCCGCAAGGTTGGTTTTCCCACAAGGTTTGTTTCCCCACAAGGTTTGTTTTCCCACAAGGTTTGTTTTCCCACAAAGTTGGTTTTCCCGAAAGGTTTGTTTCCCCACAAGGTTGGTTTTCCCACAAGGTTGGTTTTCCAGCAGGGTTTGTTTTCCCACAAGGTTAGTTTTCCCGCAAGGTTTGTTTCCCCACAAGGTTTGTTTTCCCACAAGGTTTGTTTTCCCACTTTGTTGGTTTTCCCAAAAGTTTCGCTTTCCCAAAAGGTTGGTTTTTCCACAAGGTTGGTTTTCCCACAAGGTTGGTTTTCCCACAAGGTTGGTTTTCCCGCAGGGTTTGTTTCCCCATAAGGTTGGAATTCCCACAAGGTTTGTTTTCTCACAAGGTTTGTTTTCCCACTAGGTTGGTTTTCCCACAAGGTTTGTTTTCCCCAAAACCAACACAGTGGGAAAACAAACCTTGTGAGAAAACAATCCTTGTGGGAAAACAAACCTTGTGGGGAAACAAACCTTGTTGGGAAACAAACCTTGTGGGAAAACTAACCTTGTGGGAAAATAAACCTTGTGGGAAAACCAACCTTATGGGGAAAGCAACCCTGCGGGAAAACCAACCTTATGGGAAAACCAACCTTGTGGGAAAGCGAACCTTTTGGGAAAACCAACACAGTGGGAAAAAAACCTTGTGGGAAAACTAGCCTTGTGGGAAAACAAACCTTGCGGGAAATCTAACCTTGTGGGAAAACAAAACCTGCGGAAAAACCAACCTTGTGGGAAAACCAACCTTGTGGGGAAACAAACCTTTCGGGAAAACCAACCTTGTGGGAAAACAAACCTTGTGGGAAAACAAACCTTGTGGGAAAACAAACCTTGTGGGGAAACAAACCTAGTGGGAACACAAACCTTGTGAGAAAACAAACCTTGTGGGAAAACCAACCTTGCGGGAAAGCGAACCTTGCGGGAAAGCGAACCTCTTGGGAAAACCAAAGTGGGAAAACAAACCTTGTGAGAAAACAATCCTTGTGGGAAAACAAACCTTGTGGGGAAAGAAACCTTGTGGGGAAACAAACCTTGTGAGAAAAAAAAACCCTGTGAGAAAACAAACCTTGTGGGGAAACAAACCTAGAGGGAAAACAAACCTTGTGAGAAAACAAACCTTGTGGGAAAACCAACCTTGCGGGAAAGCGAACCTTGCGGGAAAGCGAACCTCTTGGGAAAACCAACACAGTGGGAAAACAAACCTTGTGAGAAAACAATCCTTGTGGGAAAACAAACCTTGTGGGGAAAGAAACCTTGTGGGGAAACAAACCTTGTGGGAAAAAAAAACCTTGTGAGAAAACAAACCTTGTGGGGAAACAAACCTAGAGGGAAAACAAACCTTGTGAGAAAACAAACCTTGTGGGAAAACCAACCTTGCGGGAAAGCGAACCTTGCGGGAAAGCGAACCTCTTGGGAAAACCAACACAGTGGGAAAACAAACCTTGTGAGAAAACAATCCTTGTGGGAAAACAAACCTTGTGGGGAAAGCAACCCTGCGGGAAAACCAACCTTGTGGGAAATCCAACCTTGTGGGAAAGCGAACCTTTTGGGAAAACCAACACAGTGGGAAAACAAACCTTGTGGGAAAACCAACCTTGCGGGAAAGCGAACCTTTTGGGAAAACCAACACAGTGGGAAAACAAACCTTGTGGGAAAACCAACCTTGCGGGAAAACCAACCTTGTGGGAAAACAAACCTTGTGGGAGAACAAACCTTGTGGGAAAACAAACCTTATGCTGATAGCAACCCTGCGGGAAAACCAACCTTGTGGGAAAACCAAACTTGTGGGAAAGCGAACCTTTTGGGAAAACCAACACAGTGGGAAAACAAACCTTGTGGGAAAACCAACCTTGCGGGAAAACCAACCTTGTGGGAAAACAAACCTTGTGGGAAAACAAACCTTGTGGGAAAACAAACCTTGTGGGAAAACAAACCTTATGGGTAAACAAACCTTGTGGGGAAACAAACCTTGTGGGAAAACCAACCTTGCGGGAAAGCGTACCTTTTGGGAAAACCAACACAGTGGGAAAACAAACCTTGTGGGAAAACCAACCTTGCGGGAAAACCAACCTTGGGGGAAAACAAAGCTTGTTGGAACACAAACCTTGTGGGAAAACCAACCTAGTGGGAAAACAAACCTTGTGAGAAAACAAACCTTGTGGGAAAACCAACCTTATGGGGAAAGCAACCCTGCGGGAAAACCAACCTTGTGGGAAAACCAACCTTGTGGGAAAGCGAACCTTTTGGGCAAACCAACACAGTGGGAAAAAAAACCTTGTGGGAAAACCAACCTTGCGGGAAAACCAACCTTGGGGGAAAACAAACCTTGTGGGAAAACAAACCTTGTGGGAAAACCAACCTTATGGGAAAACAAACCTAGTGGGAAAACAAACCTTGTGGGGAAACAAACCTTTCGGGAAAACCAACCTTGTGGGAAAACAAACCTTATGGGAAAACAAACCTTGTGGGAAAACAAATCTTATGGGAAAACAAACCTTGTGGGGAAACAAACCTTGTGGGAAAACCAACCTTGCGGGAAAGCGAACCTTTTGGGAAAACCAACACAGTGGGAAAACAAACCTTGTGGGAAAACCAACCTTGCCGGAAAACCAACCTTGGGGGAAAACAAAGCTTGTGGGAAAACAAACCTTGTGGGAAAACCAACCTAGTGGGAAAAAAAACCTAGTGGGAAAACAAACCTTGTGAGAAAACAAAACCAACCTTATGGGGAAAGCAACCCTGCGGGAAAACCAACCTTGTGGGAAAACCAACCTTGTGGGAAAGCGAACCTTTTGGGAAAACCAACACAGTGGGAAAAAAACCTTGTGGGAAAACCAACCTTGCGGGAAAACCAACCTTGGGGGAAAACAAACCTTGTGGGGAAACAAACCTAGTGGGAAAACAAACCTTGTGAGAAAACAATCCTTGTGGGAAAACAAACCTTGTGGGGAAACAAACCTTGCGGGAAAACTAACATTGTGGGAAAACAAACCAACACAGTGGGAAAAAAAACCTTGTGGGAAAACCAACCTTGCGGGAAAACCAACCTTGGGGGAAAACAAACCTTGTGGGAAAACAAACCTTGTGGGAAAACCAACCTTATGGGAAAACAAACCTAGTGGGAAAACAAACCTTGTGGGAAAGCGAACCTTTTGGGAAAACCAACACAGTGGGAAAAAAACCTTGTGGGAAAACCAACCTTGCGGGAAAACCAACCTTGGGGGAAAACAAACCTTGTGGGGAAACAAACCTAGTGGGAAAACAAACCTTGTGAGAAAACAATCCTTGTGGGAAAACAAACCAAACCCTGCGGGAAAACCAACCTTGTGGGAAAACCAACCTTGTGGGGAAACAAACCTTTCGGGAAAACCAACCTTGTGGGAAAACAAACCTTGTGGGAAACCAACCTTGTGGGAAAACAAACCTTGTGGGAAAACAAACCTTGTGAGAAAACAAACCTTGTGGGGAACCAAACCTAGTGGGAAAACAAACCTTGTGGGGAAACAAACCTTTCGGGAAAACCAACCTTGTGGGAAAACAAACCTTGTGGGAAAACAAACCTTATGGGAAAACAAACCTTGTGGGAAAACAAATCTTATGGGAAAACAAACCTTGTGGGGAAACAAACCTTGTGGGAAAACAAACCTTGTGGGAAAACCAACCTTGTGGGAAAACAAACCTTGTGGGAAAACAAATCTTATGGGAAAACAAACCTAGTGGGAAAACAAACCTTGTGGGGAAACAAACCTTTCGGAAAAACCAACCTTGTGGGAAAACAAACCTTGTGGGAAAACAAACCTTATGGGAAAACAAACCTTGTGGGAAAACAGACCTTGTGGGAAAACAAACCTTGTGGGAGAACAAACCTTGTGAGAAAACAAACCTTGTGGGAAAACCAACCTTGCGGGAAAACCAACCTTGTGGGAAAACAAACCTTGTGGGAGAAAAAACCTTGTGGGAAAACAAACCTTATGCTGAAAGCAACCCTGCGGGAAAACCAACCTTGTGGGAAAACCAACCTTGTGGGAAAGCGAACCTTTTGGGAAAACCAACACAGTGGGAAAACAAACCTTGTGGGAAAACCAACGTTGCGGGAAAACCAACCTTGTGGGAAAACAAACCTTGTGGGAAAACAAACCTTGTGGGAAAACAAACCTTGTGGGAAAACAAACCTTATGGGAAAACAAACCTTGTGGGGAAACAAACCTTGTGGGAAAACCAACCTTGCGGGAAAGCGAACCTTTTGGGAAAACCAACACAGTGGGAAAACAAACCTTGTGGGAAAACCAACCTTGCGGGAAAACCAACCTTGGGGGAAAACAAAGCTTGTGGGAACACAAACCTTGTGGGAAAACCAACCTAGTGGGAAAAACAACCTAGTGGGAAAACAAACCTTGTGAGAAAACAAACCTTGTGGGAAAACCAACCTTATGGGGAAAGCAACCCTGCGGGAAAACCAACCTTGTGGGAAAGCGAACCTTTTGGGAAAACCAACACAGTGGGAAAACAAACCTTGTGGGAAAACCAACCTTGCGGGAAAACCAACCTTGGGGGAAAACAAACCTTGTGGGAAAACAAACCTTGTGGGAAAACCAACCTTATGGGAAAACAAACCTAGTGGGAAAACAAACCTTGTGGGGAAACAAACCTTTCGGGAAAACCAACCTTGTGGGAAAACAAACCTTGTGGGAAAACAAACCTTATGGGAAAACAAACCTTGTGGGAAAACAAATCTTATGGGAAAACAAACCTTGTGGGGAAACAAACCTTGTGGGAAAACCAACCTTGCGGGAAAACGAACCTTTTGGGAAAACCAACACAGTGGGAAAACAAACCTTGTGGGAAAACCAACCTTGCCGGAAAACAAACCTTGGGGGAAAACAAAGCTTGTGGGAAAACAAACCTTGTGGGAAAACCAACCTAGTGGGAAAAACAACCTAGTGGGAAAACAAACCTTGTGAGAAAACAAACCTTGTGGGAAAACCAACCTTATGGGGAAAGCAACCCTGCGGGAAAACCAACCTTGTGGGAAAACCAACCTTGTGGGAAAGCGAACCTTTTGGGAAAACCAACACAGTGGGAAAAAAACCTTGTGGGAAAACCAACCTTGCGGGAAAACCAACCTTGGGGGAAAACAAACCTTGTGGGGAAACAAACCTAGTGGGAAAACAAACCTTGTGAGAAAACAATCTTTGTGGGAAAACAAACCTTGTGGGGAAACAAACCTTGCGGGAAAACTAACCTTGTGGGAAAACAAACCCTGCGGGAAAACCAACCTTGTGGGAAAACCAACCTTGTGGGGAAACAAACCTTTCGGGAAAACCAACCTTGTGGGAAAACAAACCTTGTGGGAAAACAAACCTTGTGGGAAAACAAACCTTGTGGGAAAACAAACCTTGTGAGAAAACAAACCTTGTGGGGAACCAAACCTAGTGGGAAAACAAACCTTGTGAGAAAACAAACCTTGTGGGAAAACCAACCTTATGGGAAAACAAACCTAGTGGGAAAACAAACCTTGTGGGGAAACAAACCTTTCGGGAAAACCAACCTTGTGGGAAAACAAACCTTGTGGGAAAAAAAACCTTATGGGAAAACAAACCTTGTGGGAAAACAAATCTTATGGGAAAACAAACCTTGTGGGGAAACAAACCTTGTGGGAAAACCAAAATTATGGGGAAAGCAACCTTGTGGGGAAACAAACCTTGTGGGAAAACCAACCTTGCGGGAAAGCGAACCTTTTGGGAAAACCAACACAGTGGGAAAACAAACCTTGTGGGAAAACCAACCTTGCCGGAAAACCAACCTTGGGGGAAAACAAAGCTTGTGGGAAAACAAACCTTGTGGGAAAACCAACCTAGTGGGAAAAACAACCTAGTGGGAAAACAAACCTTGTGAGAAAACAAACCTTGTGGGAAAACCAACCTTATGGGGAAAGCAACCCTGCGGGAAAACCAACCTTGTGGGAAAACCAACCTTGTGGGAAAGCGAACCTTTTGGGAAAACCAACACAGTGGGAAAAAAACCTTGTGGGAAAACCAACCTTGCGGGAAAACCAACCTTGGGGGAAAACAAACCTTGTGGGAAAACAAATCTTGTGGGGAAACAAACCTAGTCGGAAAACAAACCTTGTGAGAAAACAATCCTTGTGGGAAAACAAACCTTGGGGGAAAACAAACCTTGCGGGGAAACTAACCTTGTGGGAAAACAAACCCTGCGGGAAAACCAACCTTGTGGGAAAACCAACCTTGTGGGGAAACAAACCTTTCTGGAAAACTAACCTTGTGGGAAAACAAACCCTGCGGGAAAACGAACCTTGTGGGAAAACAAACCTTGTGGGAAAACAAACCTTGTGGGAAAACAAACCTTGTGAGAAAACAAACCTTGTGGGAAAACCAACCTTATGGGGAAACAAACCCTGCGGGAAAATCAACCTTGTGGGAAAACCAACCTTGCGGGAAAGCGAACGTTTTGGGAAAACCAACACAGTGGGAAGACAAACCTTGTGAGAAAACAATCCTTGTGGGAAAACAAACCTTGTGAGGAAACAAACCTTGTGGGGAAACAAACCTTGTGGGAAAACTAACCTTGTGGGAAAACAAACCTTGCGGGAAAGCGAACCTTTTGGGAAAACCAACACAGTGGGAAAACAAACCTTGTGAGAAAACAATCCTTGTGGGAAAACAAACCTTGTGGGGAAACAAACCTTGTGGGGAAACAAACCTTGTGGGAAAACTAACCTTGTGGGAAAACAAACCTTGTGGGAAAACCAACCTTATGGGGAAAGCAACCCTGCGGGAAAACCAAACTTGTGGGATAACCAACCTTGTGGGAAAGCGAACCTTTTGGGAAAACCAACACAGTGGGAAAAAAACCTTGTGGGAAAACCAACCTTGCGGGAAAACCAACCTTGGGGGAAAACAAACCTTGTGGGAAAACAAACCTTGTGGGGAAACAAACCTAGTGGGAAAACAAACCTTGTGAGAAAACAATCTTTGTGGGAAAACAAACCTTGGGGGGAAACAAACCTTGCGGGGAAACTAACCTTGTGGGAAAACAAACCCTGCGGGAAAACCAACCTTGTGGGAAAACCAACCTTGTGGGGAAACAAACCTTTCGGGAAAACTAACCTTGTGGGAAAACAAACCCTGCGGGAAAACGAACCTTGTGGGAAAACAAACCTTGTGGGAAAACAAACCTTGTGGGAAAACAAACCTTGTGAGAAAACAAACCTTGTTGGAAAACCAACCTTATGGGGAAACAAACCCTGCGGGAAAACCAACCTTGTGGGAAAACCAACCTTGCGGGAAAGCGAACCTTTTGGGAAAACCAACACAGTGGGAAAACAAACCTTGTGAGAAAACAATCCTTGTGGGAAAACAAACCTTGTGGGGAAACAAACCTTGTGGGGAAACAAACCTTGTGGGAAAACTAACCTTGTGGGAAAACAAACCTTGCGGGAAAACTAACCTTGTGGGAAAACAAACCCTGCGGGAAAACCAACCTTGTGTGAAAACCAACCTTGTGGGGAAACAAACCTTTCGGGAAAACAAACCTTGTGGGAAAACAAACCTTGTGGGAAAACAAACCTTGTGGGAAAACAAACCTTATGGGGAAAGCAACCCTGCGGGAAAACCAACCTTGTGGGAAAACCAACCTTGTGGGAAAGCGAACCTTTTGGGAAAACCAACACAGTGGGAACACAAACCTTGTGGGAAAACCAACCTTGCGGGAAAACCAACCTTGTGGAAAAACAAACCTTGTGGGAAAACAAACCTTGTGGGAAAACAAACCTTGTGGGAAAACAAACCTTATGGGAAAACAAACCTTGTGGGGAAACAAACCTTGTGGGAAAACCAACCTTGCGGGAAAGCGAACCTTTTGGGAAAACCAACACAGTGGGAAAACAAACCTTGTGGGAAAACCAACCTTGCGGGAAAACCAACCTTGGGGGAAAACAAAGCTTGTGGGAAAACAAACCTTGTGGGAAAACCAACCTAGTGGGAAAAAACAACCTAGTGGGAAAACAAACCTTGTGGGAAAACCAACCTTGTGGGGAAACAAACCTTTCGGAAAAACCAACCTTCTGGGAAAACAAACCTTGTGGGAAAACAAACCTTGTGGGGAAACAAACCTTGTGGGAAAACCAACCTTGCGGGAAAGCGAACCTTTTGGGAAAGAGAACCTTTTGGGAAAACCAACACAGTGGGAAAACAAACCTTTTGGGTAAACCAACCTTGCGGGAAAACCAACCTTGGGGGAAAACAAAGCTTGTGGGAAAACAAACCTTTTCGGAAAACCAACCTAGTGGGAAAAACAACCTAGTGGGAAAACAAACCTTGTGAGAAAACAAACCTTGTGGGAAAACCAACCTTATGGGGAAAGCAACCCTGCGGGAAAACCAACCTTGTGGGAAAACCAACCTTGTGGGAAAGCGAACCTTTTGGGAAAACCAACACAGTGGGAAAACAAACCTTGTGGGAAAACAAACCTTGTGGGGAAACAAACCTTGCGGGAAAACTAACCTTGTGGGAAAACAAACCCTGCGGGAAAACCAACCTTGGGGGAAAACAAAGCTTGTGGGAAAACAAACCTTGTGGGAAAACCAACCTAGTGGGAAAAACAACCTAGTGGGAAAACAAACCTTGTGAAAAAACAAACCTTGTGGGAAAACCAACCTTATAGGGAAAGCAACCCTGCGGGAAAACCAACCTTGTGGGAAAACCAACCTTGTGGGAAAACCAACCTTGTGGGAAAGCGAACCTTTTGGGAAAACCAACACAGTGGGAAAACAAACCTTGTGGGAAAACCAATCTTGCGGGAAAACCAACCTTGGGGGAAAACAAACCTTGTGGGAAAACAAACCTTGTGGGGAAACAAACCTTGTGGGGAAACAAACCTTGTGGGAAAACTAACCTTGTGGGAAAACAAACCTTGTGGGAAAACCAACTTTGTGGGAAAGCGAACCTTTTGGGAAAACCAACACAGTGGGAAAACAAACCTTGTGGGAAAACAAACCTTTTGGGGAAACAAACCTTGCGGGAAAACTAACCTTGTGGGAAAACAAACCCTGCGGGTAAACCAACCTTGTGGGAAAACCAACCTTGTGGGGAAACAAACCTTTCGGGAAAACCAACCTTGTGGGAAAACAAACCTTGTGGGAAAACAAACCTTGTGGGGAAACAAACCTTAAGGGAAAACTAACCTTGTGGGAAAACAAACCCTGCGGGAAAACCAACCTTGTGGGAAAACCAACCTTGTGGGGAAACAAACCTTTCGGAAAAACCAGCCTTGTGGGAAAACAAACCTTGTGGGAAAACAAACCTTGTGGGGAAACAAACCTTGTCGGAAAACCAACCTTGCGGGAAAGCGAACCTTTTGGGAAAGAGAACCTTTTGGGAAAACCAACACAGTGGGAAAACAAACCTTTTGGGTAAACCAACCTTGCGGGAAAACCAACCTTGGGGGAAAACAAAGCTTGTGGGAAAACAAACCTTTTCGGAAAACCAACCTAGTGGGAAAAACAACCTAGTGGGAAAACAAACCTTGTGAGAAAACAAACCTTGTGGGAATACCAACCTTATGGGGAAAGCAACCCTGCGGGAAAACCAACCTTGTGGGAAAACCAACCTTGTTGGAAAGCGAACCTTTTGGGAAAACCAACACAGTGGGAAAACAAACCTTGTGGGGAAACAAACCTTGCGGGAAAACTAACCTTGTGGGAAAACAAACCCTGCGGGAAAACAAACCTTGTGGGAAAACCAACCTTGTGGGGAAACAAACCTTTCTGGAAAACCAACCTTGTTGCAAAACAAACCTTGTGGGAAAACAAACCTTGTGAGAAAACAAACCTTGTGGGGAAACAAACCTAGTGGGAAAACAAACCTTGTGAGAAAACAAACCTTGTGGGAAAACCGACCTTGCGGGAAAGCGAACCTTGCGGGAAAGCGAACCTCTTGGGAAAACCAACACAGTGGGATAACAAACCTTGTGAGAAAAAAAACCTTGTGGGGAAACAAACCTTGTGGGAAAACCAACCTTGCGGGAAAGCGAACCTTTTGGGAAAACCAACAAAGTGGGAAAACAAACCTTGTGGGAAAACCAACCTTGCGGGAAAACCAACCTTGGGGGAAAACAAAGCTTGTGGGAAAACAAACCTTGTGGGAAGACCAACCTAGTGGGAAACACAACCTAGTGGGAAAACAAACCTTATGGGGAAAGCAACCCTGCGGGAAAACCAACCTTGTGGGAAAACCAACCTTGTGGGAAAGCGAACCTTTTGGGAAAACCAACACAGTGGGAAAACAAACCTTGTGGGAAAACCAACCTTGCGGGAAAACCAACCTTGGGGGAAAACCAACCTTGTGGGAAAACCAACCTTGTGGGGAAACAAACCTTTCGGAAAAACCAACCTTGTGGGAAAACAAACCTTGTGGGAAAACAAACCTTGTGGGGAAACAAACCTTGTGGGAAAACCAACCTTGCGGGAAAGCGAACCTTTTGGGAAAGAGAACCTTTTGGGAAAACCAACACAGTGGGAAAACAAACCTTTTGGGTAAACCAACCTTGCGGGAAAACCAACCTTGGGGGAAAACAAAGCTTGTGGGAAAACAAACCTTTTCGGAAAACCAACCTAGTGGGAAAAACAACCTAGTGGGAAAACAAACCTTGTGAGAAAACAAACCTTGTGGGAATACCAACCTTATGGGGAAAGCAACCCTGCGGGAAAACCAACCTTGTGGGAAAACCAACCTTGTGGGAAAGCGAACCTTTTGGGAAAACCAACACAGTGGGAAAACAAACCTTGTGGGAAAACAAACCTTGTGGGGAAACAAACCTTGCGGGAAAACTAACCTTGTGGGAAAACAAACCCTGCGGGAAAACCAACCTTGGGGGAAAACAAAGCTTGTGGGAAAACAAACCTTGTGGGAAAACCAACCTAGTGGGAAAAACAACCTAGTGGGAAAACAAACCTTGTGAGAAAACAAACCTTGTGGGAAAACCAACCTTATAGGGAAAGCAACCCTGCGGGAAAACCAACCTTGTGGGAAAACCAACCTTGTGGGAAAACCAACCTTGTGGGAAAGCGAACATTTTGGGAAAACCAACACAGTGGGAAAACAAACCTTGTGGGAAAACAAACCTTGTGGGGAAACAAACCTTGCGGGAAAACTAACCTTGTGGGAAAACAAACCCTGCGGGAAAACCAACCTTGTTTGAAAACCAACCTTGTGGGGAAACAAACCTTTCGGGAAAACCAACCTTGTGGGAAAACAAACCTTGCGGGAAAACTAACCTTGTGGGAAAACAAACCCTGCGGGAAAACCAACCTTGTGGGAAAACCAACCTTGTGGGGAAACAAACCTTTCGGGAAAACCAACCTTGTGGGAAAACAAACATTGTGTTAAATCAGACCTTGTGGGAAAACTAACCTTGCGGGAAAACCAACCTTGTGGGAAAACCAACCTTATGGGAAAACCAACCTTGCGGGAAAACCAACCTTGGGGGAAAACAAACCTTGTGGGTAAACAAACCTTGTGGGAAAACAAACCTTGTGGGAAAACCAACCTAGTGGGAAAACAAACCTTGTGAGAAAACAAACCTTGTGGGAAAACCAACCTTATGGGGAAACAAACCCTGCGGCAAAACCAACCTTGTGGGAAAACCAACCTTGCGGGAAAGCGAACCTTTTGGGAAAACCAACACAGTGGGAAAACAAACCTTGTGAGAAAACAATCCTTGTGGGAAAACAAACCTTGTGGGGAAACAAACCTTGTGGGGAAACAAACCTTGTGGGAAAACTAACCTTGTGGGAAAACAAACCTTGCGGGAAAACTAACCTTGTGGGAAAACAAACCCTGCGGGAAAACAAACCTTGTGGGAAAACCAACCTTGTGGGGAAACAAACCTTTCTGGAAAACCAACCTTGTTGCAAAACAAACCTTGTGGGAAAACAAACCTTGTGGGAAAACAAACCTTGTGGGAAAACAAACCTTGTGAGAAAACAAACCTTGTGGGGAAACAAACCTAGTGGGAAAACAAACCTTGTGAGAAAACAAACCTTGTGGGAAAACCGACCTTGCGGGAAAGCGAACCTTGCGGGAAAGCGAACCTCTTGGGAAAACCAACACAGTGGGAAAACAAACCTTGTGAGAAAAAAAACCTTGTGGGGAAACAAACCTTGTGGGAAAACCAACCTTGCGGGAAAGCGAACCTTTTGGGAAAACCAACAAAGTGGGAAAACAAACCTTGTGGGAAAACCAACCTTGCGGGAAAACCAACCTTGGGGGAAAACAAAGCTTGTGGGAAAACAAACCTTGTGGGAAGACCAACCTAGTGGGAAACACAACCTAGTGGGAAAACAAACCTTATGGGGAAAGCAACCCTGCGGGAAAACCAACCTTGTGGGAAAACCAACCTTCTGGGAAAGCGAACCTTTTGGGAAAACCAACACAGTTGGAAAACAAACCTTGTGGGAAAACCAACCTTGCGGGAAAACCAACCTTGGGGGAAAACCAACCTTGTGGGAAAACAAACCTTGTGGGGAAACAAACCTTGTGGGGAAACAAACCTTGTGGGAAAACTAACCTTGTGGGAAAACAAACCTTGTGGGAAAACCAACCTTATGGGAAAACCAACCTTGCGGGAAAACCAACCTTGGGGGAAAACAAACCTTGTGGGTAAACAAACCTTGTGGGAAAACAAACCTTGTGGGAAAACCAACCTAGTGGGAAAACAAACCTTGTGAGAAAACAAACCTTGTGGGAAAACCAACCTTATGGGAAAACCAACCTTGCGGGAAAACCAACCTTGGGGGAAAACAAACCTTGTGGGTAAACAAACCTTGTGGGAAAACAAATCTTGTGGGAAAACCGACCTAGTGGGAAAACAAACCTTGTGAGAAAACAAACCTTTTGGGAAAACCAACCTTATGGGGAAACAAACCCTGCGGGAAAACCAACCTTGTGGGAAAACCAACCTTGCGGGAAAGTGAACCTTTTGGGAAAACCAACACAGTGGGAAAACAAACCTTGTGAGAAAACAATCCTTGTGGGAAAACAAACCTTGTGGGGAAACAAACCTTGTGGGGAAACAAACCTTGTGGGAAAACTAACCTTGTGGGAAAACAAACCTTGCGGGAAAACTAACCTTGTGGGAAAACAAACCCTGCGGGAAAACAAACCTTGTGGGAAAACCAACCTTGTGGGGAAACAAACCTTTCTGGAAAACCAACCTTGTGGCAAAACAAACCTTGTGGGAAAACAAACCTTGTGGGAAAACAAACCTTGTGGGGAAACAAACCTTGTGGGAAAACCAACCTTGCGGGAAAGCGAACCTTTTGGGAAAACAAACAAAGTGGGAAAACAAACCTTGTGGGAAAACCAACCTTGCGGGAAAACCAACCTTGGGGGAAAACAAAGCTTGTGGGAAAACAAACCTTGTGGGAAAGCGAACCTTGCGGGAAAGCGAACCTTTTGGGAAAACCAACACAGTGGGAAAACAAACCTTGTGAGAAAACAATCCTTTTGGGAAAACAAACCTTGTGGGGAAACAAGCCTTGTGGGGAAACAAACCTTGTGGGAAAACTAACCTTGTGGGAAAACAAACCTTGCGGGAAAACTAACCTTGTGGGAAAACAAACCCTGCGGGAAAACCAGCCTTGTGGGAAAACCAACCTTGTGAGGAAACAAACCTTTCGGGAAAACCAACCTTGTGGGAAAACAAACCTTGTGAGAAAACAAACATTGTGGGGAAACAAACCTTGTGGGAAAACCAGCCTTCCGGGAAAGCGAACCTTTTGGGAAAACCAACACAGTGGGAAAACAAACCTTGTGGGAAAACCAACCTTGCGGGAAAACCAACCTTGGGGGAAAACAAAGCTTGTGGGAAAACAAACCTTTTCGGAAAACCAACCTAGTGGGAAAAACAACCTAGTGGGAAAACAAACCTTGTGAGAAAACAAACCTTGTGGGAAAACCAACCTTATGGGGAAAGCAACCCTGCGGGAAAACCAACCTTGTGGGAAAACCAACCTTGTGGGAAAACGAACCTTGTGGGAAAGCGAACCTTTTGGGAAAACCAACACAGTGGGAAAACAAACCTTGCGGGAAAACCAACCTTGCGGGAAAACCAACCTTGGGGGAAAACCAACCTTGCGGGAAAGCGAACCTTTTGGGAAAACCAACACAGTGGGAAAACATACCTTGAGGGAAAACCAACCTTGCGGGAAAACCAACCTTGGGGGAAAACAAACCTTGTGGGAAAACAAACCTTGTGGGGAAACAAACCTTGTGGGAAAACCAACCTTGTGGGAAAGCGAACCTTTTGGGAAAACCAACAAAGTGGGAAAACAAACCTTGTGGGAAAACCAACCTTGCGGGAAAACCAACCTTGGGGGAAAACAAAGCTTGTGGGAAAACAAACCTTGTGGGAAAGCGTTCCTTGCGGGAAAGCGAACCTTTTGGGAAAACCAACACAGTGGGAAAACAAACCTTGTGAGAAAACAATCCTTTTGGGAAAACAAACCTTGTGGGGAAACAAACCTTGTGGGGAAACAAACCTTGTGGGAAAACTAACCTTGTGGGAAAACAAACCTTGCGGGAAAACTAACCTTGTGGGAAAACAAACCCTGCGGGAAAACCAGCCTTGTGGGAAAACCAACCTTGTGGGGAAACAAACCTTTCGGGAAAACCAACCTTGTGGGAAAACAAACCTTGTGAGAAAACAAACATTGTGGGGAAACAAACCTTGTGGGAAAACCAGCCTTCCGGGAAAGCGAACCTTGTGGGAAAACAAACCTTGTGGGAAAACAAACCTTGTGGGAAAACAAACCTTGTGAGAAAACAAACCTTGTGGGAAAACCAACCTTGCGGGAAAGCGAACCTTGCGGGAAAGCGAACCTCTTGGGAAAACCAACACAGTGGGAAAAAAAACCTTGTGAGAAAACAATCCTTGTGAGAAAACAAACCTTGTGGGGAAACAAACCTTGTGGGGAAACAAACCTTGTGGGAAAACAAACCTTGTGAGAAAACAAACCTTGTGGGGAAACAAACCTAGTGGGAAAACAAACCTTGTGAGAAAACAAACCTTGTGGGAAAACCAACCTTGCGGGAAAGCGAACCTTGTGGGGAAACAAACCTTGTGGGAAAACCAACCTTGTGGGAAAACAAACCCTGCGGTAAAACCAACCTTGTGGGAAAACCAACCTTGTGGGGAAACAAACCTTTCGGGAAAACCAACCTTGTGGAAAAACAAACCTTGTGGGAAAACAAACCTTGTGGGGAAACAAACCTTGTGGGAAAACCAACCTTGTGGGAAAGCGAACCTTTTGGGAAAACCAACAAAGTGGGAAAACAAACCTTGTGGGAAAACCAACCTTGCGGGAAAACCAACCTTGGGGGAAAACAAAGCTTGTGGGAAAACAAACCTTGTGGGAAAGCGATCCTTGCGGGAAAGCGAACCTTTTGGGAAAACCAACCTTGCGGGAAAACCAACCTTGGGGGAAAACAAAGCTTGTGGGAAAACAAACCTTGGGGGAAAACAAAGCTTGTGGGAAAACAAACCTTGCGGGAAAACTAACCTTGTGGGAAAACAAACCCTGCGGGAAAACCAGCCTTGTGGGAAAACCAACCTTGTGGGGAAACAAACCTTTCGGGAAAACCAACCTTGTGGGAAAACAAACCTTGTGAGAAAACAAACATTGTGGGGAAACAAACCTTGTGGGAAAACCAGCCTTCCGGGAAAGCGAACCTTGTGGGAAAACAAACCTTGTGGGAAAACAAACCTTGTGGGAAAACAAACCTTGTGAGAAAACAAACCTTGTGGGAAAACCAACCTTGCGGGAAAGCGAACCTTGCGGGAAAGCGAACCTCTTGGGAAAACCAACACAGTGGGAAAACAAACCTTGTGAGAAAACAATCCTTGTGAGAAAACAAACCTTGTGGGGAAACAAACCTTGTGAGAAAACAAACCTTGTGGGAAAACCGACCTTGCGGGAAAGCGAACCTTGCGGGAAAGCGAACCTCTTGGGAAAACCAACACAGTGGGAAAACAAACCTTGTGAGAAAAAAAACCTTGTGGGGAAACAAACCTTGTGGGAAAACCAACCTTGCGGGAAAGCGAACCTTTTGGGAAAACCAACAAAGTGGGAAAACAAACCTTGTGGGAAAACCAACCTTGCGGGAAAACCAACCTTGGGGGAAAACAAAGCTTGTGGGAAAACAAACCTTGTGGGAAGACCAACCTAGTGGGAAACACAACCTAGTGGGAAAACAAACCTTATGGGGAAAGCAACCCTGCGGGAAAACCAACCTTGTGGGAAAACCAACCTTCTGGGAAAGCGAACCTTTTGGGAAAACCAACACAGTTGGAAAACAAACCTTGTGGGAAAACCAACCTTGCGGGAAAACCAACCTTGCGGGAAAACCAACCTTGGGGGAAAACAAAGCTTGTGGGAAAACAAACCTTGTGGGAAGACCAACCTAGTGGGAAACACAACCTAGTGGGAAAACAAACCTTATGGGGAAAGCAACCCTGCGGGAAAACCAACCTTGTGGGAAAACCAACCTTCTGGGAAAGCGAACCTTTTGGGAAAACCAACACAGTTGGAAAACAAACCTTGTGGGAAAACCAACCTTGCGGGAAAACCAACCTTGGGGGAAAACCAACCTTGTGGGAAAACAAACCTTGTGGGGAAACAAACCTTGTGGGGAAACAAACCTTGTGGGAAAACTAACCTTGTGGGAAAACAAACCTTGTAGGAAAACCAACCTTATGGGAAAACCAACCTTGCGGGAAAACCAACCTTGGGGGAAAACAAACCTTGTGGGTAAACAAACCTTGTGGGAAAACAAACCTTGTGGGAAAACCAACCTAGTGGGAAAACAAACCTTGTGAGAAAACAAACCTTGTGGGAAAACCAACCTTATGGGAAAACCAACCTTGCGGGAAAACCAACCTTGGGGGAAAACAAACCTTGTGGGTAAACAAACCTTGTGGGAAAACAAATCTTGTGGGAAAACCAACCTAGTGGGAAAACAAACCTTGTGAGAAAACAAACCTTTTGGGAAAACCAACCTTATGGGGAAACAAACCCTGCGGGAAAACCAACCTTGTGGGAAAACCAACCTTGCGGGAAAGTGAACCTTTTGGGAAAACCAACACAGTGGGAAAACAAACCTTGTGAGAAAACAATCCTTGTGGGAAAACAAACCTTGTGGGGAAACAAACCTTGTGGGGAAACAAACCTTGTGGGAAAACTAACCTTGTGGGAAAACAAACCTTGCGGGAAAACTAACCTTGTGGGAAAACAAACCCTGCGGGAAAACAAACCTTGTGGGAAAACCAACCTTGTGGGGAAACAAACCTTTCTGGAAAACCAACCTTGTGGCAAAACAAACCTTGTGGGAAAACAAACCTTGTGGGAAAACAAACCTTGTGGGGAAACAAACCTTGTGGGAAAACCAACCTTGCGGGAAAGCGAACCTTTTGGGAAAACAAACAAAGTGGGAAAACAAACCTTGTGGGAAAACCAACCTTGCGGGAAAACCAACCTTGGGGGAAAACAAAGCTTGTGGGAAAACAAACCTTGTGGGAAAGCGAACCTTGCGGGAAAGCGAACCTTTTGGGAAAACCAACACAGTGGGAAAACAAACCTTGTGAGAAAACAATCCTTTTGGGAAAACAAACCTTGTGGGGAAACAAGCCTTGTGGGGAAACAAACCTTGTGGGAAAACTAACCTTGTGGGAAAACAAACCTTGCGGGAAAACTAACCTTGTGGGAAAACAAACCCTGCGGGAAAACCAGCCTTGTGGGAAAACCAACCTTGTGAGGAAACAAACCTTTCGGGAAAACCAACCTTGTGGGAAAACAAACCTTGTGAGAAAACAAACATTGTGGGGAAACAAACCTTGTGGGAAAACCAGCCTTCCGGGAAAGCGAACCTTTTGGGAAAACCAACACAGTGGGAAAACAAACCTTGTGGGAAAACCAACCTTGCGGGAAAACCAACCTTGGGGGAAAACAAAGCTTGTGGGAAAACAAACCTTTTCGGAAAACCAACCTAGTGGGAAAAACAACCTAGTGGGAAAACAAACCTTGTGAGAAAACAAACCTTGTGGGAAAACCAACCTTATGGGGAAAGCAACCCTGCGGGAAAACCAACCTTGTGGGAAAACCAACCTTGTGGGAAAACGAACCTTGTGGGAAAGCGAACCTTTTGGGAAAACCAACACAGTGGGAAAACAAACCTTGTGGGAAAACCAACCTTGCGGGAAAACCAACCTTGGGGGAAAACCAACCTTGCGGGAAAGCGAACCTTTTGGGAAAACCAACACAGTGGGAAAACATACCTTGAGGGAAAACCAACCTTGCGGGAAAACCAACCTTGGGGGAAAACAAACCTTGTGGGAAAACAAACCTTGTGGGGAAACAAACCTTGTGGGAAAACCAACCTTGTGGGAAAGCGAACCTTTTGGGAAAACCAACAAAGTGGGAAAACAAACCTTGTGGGAAAACCAACCTTGCGGGAAAACCAACCTTGGGGGAAAACAAAGCTTGTGGGAAAACAAACCTTGTGGGAAAGCGATCCTTGCGGGAAAGCGAACCTTTTGGGAAAACCAACACAGTGGGAAAACAAACCTTGTGAGAAAACAATCCTTTTGGGAAAACAAACCTTGTGGGGAAACAAACCTTGTGGGGAAACAAACCTTGTGGGAAAACTAACCTTGTGGGAAAACAAACCTTGCGGGAAAACTAACCTTGTGGGAAAACAAACCCTGCGGGAAAACCAGCCTTGTGGGAAAACCAACCTTGTGGGGAAACAAACCTTTCGGGAAAACCAACCTTGTGGGAAAACAAACCTTGTGAGAAAACAAACATTGTGGGGAAACAAACCTTGTGGGAAAACCAGCCTTCCGGGAAAGCGAACCTTGTGGGAAAACAAACCTTGTGGGAAAACAAACCTTGTGGGAAAACAAACCTTGTGAGAAAACAAACCTTGTGGGAAAACCAACCTTGCGGGAAAGCGAACCTTGCGGGAAAGCGAACCTCTTGGGAAAACCAACACAGTGGGAAAAAAAACCTTGTGAGAAAACAATCCTTGTGAGAAAACAAACCTTGTGGGGAAACAAACCTTGTGGGGAAACAAACCTTGTGGGAAAACAAACCTTGTGAGAAAACAAACCTTGTGGGGAAACAAACCTAGTGGGAAAACAAACCTTGTGAGAAAACAAACCTTGTGGGAAAACCAACCTTGCGGGAAAGCGAACCTTGTGGGGAAACAAACCTTGTGGGAAAACCAACCTTGTGGGAAAACAAACCCTGCGGTAAAACCAACCTTGTGGGAAAACCAACCTTGTGGGGAAACAAACCTTTCGGGAAAACCAACCTTGTGGAAAAACAAACCTTGTGGGAAAACAAACCTTGTGGGGAAACAAACCTTGTGGGAAAACCAACCTTGTGGGAAAGCGAACCTTTTGGGAAAACCAACAAAGTGGGAAAACAAACCTTGTGGGAAAACCAACCTTGCGGGAAAACCAACCTTGGGGGAAAACAAAGCTTGTGGGAAAACAAACCTTGTGGGAAAGCGATCCTTGCGGGAAAGCGAACCTTTTGGGAAAACCAACCTTGCGGGAAAACCAACCTTGGGGGAAAACAAAGCTTGTGGGAAAACAAACCTTGGGGGAAAACAAAGCTTGTGGGAAAACAAACCTTGCGGGAAAACTAACCTTGTGGGAAAACAAACCCTGCGGGAAAACCAGCCTTGTGGGAAAACCAACCTTGTGGGGAAACAAACCTTTCGGGAAAACCAACCTTGTGGGAAAACAAACCTTGTGAGAAAACAAACATTGTGGGGAAACAAACCTTGTGGGAAAACCAGCCTTCCGGGAAAGCGAACCTTGTGGGAAAACAAACCTTGTGGGAAAACAAACCTTGTGGGAAAACAAACCTTGTGAGAAAACAAACCTTGTGGGAAAACCAACCTTGCGGGAAAGCGAACCTTGCGGGAAAGCGAACCTCTTGGGAAAACCAACACAGTGGGAAAACAAACCTTGTGAGAAAACAATCCTTGTGAGAAAACAAACCTTGTGGGGAAACAAACCTTGTGGGGAAACAGACCTTGTGGGAAAACAAACCTTGTGAGAAAACAAACCTTGTGGGGAAACAAACCTTTGTGAGAAAACAAACCTTGTGGGAAAACCAACCTTGCGGGAAAGCGAACCTTGCGGGAAAGCGAACCTCTTGGGAAAACCAACACAGTGGGAAAACAAACCTTGTGAGAAAACAATCCTTGTGGGAAAACAAACCTTGTGGGGAAACAAACCTTGTGGGGAAACAAACCTTGTGGGAAAACTAACCTTGTCGGAAAACAAACCTTGTGGGGAAACAAACCTTGTGGGGAAACAAACCTTGTGGGAAAACAAACCTTGTGAGAAAACAATCCTTGTGGGAAAACAAACCTTGTGGGGAAACAAACCTTGTGGGGAAACAAACCATGTGGTGAAACAAACCTTGTGGGAAAACAAACCTTGTGGGAAAACTAACCTTATGGGGAAAGCAACCCTGCGGGAAAACCAACCTTGTGGGAAAACCAACCTTGTGGGAAAACCAACCTTGTGGGAAAGCGAACCTTTTGGGAAAACCAACACAGTGAAAAAACAAACCTTGTGGGAAAACAAACCTTGGGGGAAAACAAAGCTTGTGAGAAAACAAACCTTGTGGGAAAACCAACCTCATGGGGAAAGCAACCCTGCGGGACAACCAACCTTGTGGGAAAACCAACCTTGTGGGAAAACCAACCTTGTGGGAAAGCGAACCTTTTGGGAAAACCAACACAGTGGGAAAACAAACCTTGTGGGAAAACAAACCTTGTGGGGAAACAAACCTTGCGGGAAAACTAACCTTGTGGGAAAACAAACCCTGCGGGAAAACCAACCTTGTGGGGAAACAAACCTTTCGGGAAAACCAACCTTGTGGGAAAACAAACCTTGCAGGAAAACTAACCTTGTGGGAAAACAAACCCTGCGGGAAAACCAACCTTGTGGGAAAACCAACCTTGTGGGGAAACAAACCTTTCGGGAAAACCAACCTTGTGGGAAAACAAACATTGTGTTAAATCAGACCTTGTGGGAAAACTAACCTTGCGGGAAAACCAACCTTGTGGGAAAACCAACCTTATGGGAAAACCAACCTTGCGGGAAAACCAACCTTGGGGGAAAACAAACCTTGTGGGTAAACAAACCTTGTGGGAAAACAAACCTTGTGGGAAAACCAACCTAGTGGGAAAACAAACCTTGTGAGAAAACAAACCTTTTGGGAAAACCAACCTTATGGGGAAACAAACCCTGCGGGAAAACCAACCTTGTGGGAAAACCAACCTTGCGGGAAAGTGAACCTTTTGGGAAAACCAACACAGTGGGAAAACAAACCTTGTGAGAAAACAATCCTTGTGGGAAAACAAACCTTGTGGGGAAACAAACCTTGTGGGAAAACTAACCTTGTGGGAAAACAAACCTTGCGGGAAAACTAACCTTGTGGGAAAACAAACCCTGCGGGAAAACAAACCTTGTGGGAAAACCAACCTTGTGGGGAAACAAACCTTTCTGGAAAACCAACCTTGTGGCAAAACAAACCTTGTGGGAAAACAAACCTTGTGGGAAAGCGAACCTTTTGGGAAAACCAACACAGTGGGAACACAAACCTTGTGGGAAAACCAACCTTGTGGGAAAACAAACCTTGTGGGAAAACCAACCTAGTGGGAAAACAAACCTTGTGAGAAAACAAACCTTGTGAGAAAACAAACCTTTTGGGAAAACCAACCTTATGGGGAAACAAACCCTGCGGGAAAACCAACCTTGTGGGAAAACCAACCTTGCGGGAAAGTGAACCTTTTGGGAAAACCAACACAGTGGGAAAACAAACCTTGTGAGAAAACAATCCTTGTGGGAAAACAAACCTTGTGGGAAAGCGAACCTTTTGGGAAAACCAACACAGTGGGAACACAAACCTTGTGGGAAAACCAACCTTGCGGGAAAACCAACCTTGTGGGAAAACAAACCTTGTGGGAAAACTAACCTTGTGGGAAAACAAACCTTGCGGGAAAACTAACCTTGTGGGAAAACAAACCCTGCGGGAAAACAAACCTTGTGGGAAAACCAACCTTGTGGGGAAACAAACCTTTCTGGAAAACCAACCTTGTGGCAAAACAAACCTTGTGGGAAAACAAACCTTGTGGGAAAGCGAACCTTTTGGGAAAACCAACACAGTGGGAACACAAACCTTGTGGGAAAACCAACCTTGCGGGAAAACCAACCTTGTGGGAAAACAAACCTTGTGGGTAAACAAACCTTGTGGGAAAACAAACCTTGTGGGAAAACAAACCTTATGGGAAAACAAACCTTGTGGGGAAACAAACCTTGTGGGAAAACCAACCTTGCGGGAAAGCGAACCTTTTGGGAAAACCAACACAGTGGGAAAACAAACCTTGTGAGAAAAGCAACCTTGCGGGAAAACCAACCTTGGGGGAAAACAAAGCTTGTGGGAAAACAAACCCTGCGGGAAAACCAACCTTGTGGGAAAACCAACCTTGTGGGGAAACAAACCTTTCGGGAAAACTAACCCTGTGGGAAAACAAACCCTGCGGGAAAACGAAACTTGTGGGAAAACAAACCTTGTGGGAAAACAAACCTTGTGGGAAAACAAACCTTGTGAGAAAACAAACCTTGTGGGAAAACCAACCTTATGGGGAAACAAACCCTGCGGGAAAACCAACCTTGTGGGAAAACCAACCTTGCGGGAAAGCGAACCTTTTGGGAAAACCAACACAGTGGGAAAAAAACCTTGTGGGAAAACCAACCTAGTGGGAAAAACAACCTTGGGGGAAAACAAAGCTTGTGGGAAAACAAACCTTGTGGGAAAACCAACCTAGTGGGAAAAACAACCTAGTGGGAAAACAAACCTTGTGAGAAAACAAACCTTGTGGGAAAACCAACTGATGGGGAAAGCAACCCTGCGGGAAAACCAACCTTGTGGGAAAAGCAACCTTGTGGGAAAACCAACCTTGTGGGAAAGCGAACCTTTTGGGAAAACCAACACAGTGGGAAAACAAACCTTGTAGGAAAACAAACCTTGTGGGGAAACAAACCTAGTGGGAAAACAAACCTTGTGAGAAAACAATCATTGTGGAAAAACAAACCTTGTGGGGAAACAAACCTTGCGGGAAAACTAACCTTGTGGGAAAACAAACCCTGCGGTAAAACCAACCTTGTGGGAAAACCAACCTTGTGGGGAAACAAACCTTTCGGGAAAACCAACCTTGTGGAAAAACAAACCTTGTGGGAAAACAAACCTTGTGGGGAAACAAACCTTGTGGGAAAACCAACCTTGCGGGAAAGCGAACCTTTTGGGAAAACCAACAAAGTGGGAAAACAAACCTTGTGGGAAAACCAACCTTGCGGGAAAACCAACCTTGGGGGAAAACAAAGCTTGTGGGAAAACAAACCTTGTGGAAAAGCGAACCTTGCGGGAAAGCGAACCTTTTGGGAAAACCAACACAGTGGGAAAACAAACCTTGTGAGAAAACAATCCTTTTGGGAAAACAAACCTTGTGGGGAAACAAACCTTGTGGGGAAACAAACCTTGTGGGAAAACTAACCTTGTGGGAAAACAAACCTTGCGGGAAAACTAACCTTGTGGGAAAACAAACCCTGCGGGAAAACCAGCCTTGTGGGAAAACCAACCTTGTGGGGAAACAAACCTTTCGGGAAAACCAACCTTGTGGGAAAACAAACCTTGTGAGAAAACAAACATTGTGGGGAAACAAACCTTGTGGGAAAACCAGCCTTCCGGGAAAGCGAACCTTTTGGGAAAACCAACACAGTGGGAAAACAAACCTTGTGGGAAAACCAACCTTGCGGGAAAACCAACCTTGGGGGAAAACAAAGCTTGTGGGAAAACAAATCTTTTCGGAAAACCAACCTAGTGGGAAAAACAACCTAGTGGGAAAACAAACCTTGTGAGAAAACAAACCTTGTGGGAAAACCAACCTTATGGGGAAAGCAACCCTGCGGGAAAACCAACCTTGTGGGAAAACCAACCTTGTGGGAAAACGAACCTTGTGGGAAAGCGAACCTTTTGGGAAAACCAACACAGTGGGAAAACAAACCTTGTGGGAAAACCAACCTTGCGGGAAAACCAACCTTGGGGGAAAACCAACCTTGCGGGAAAGCGAACCTTTTGGGAAAACCAACACAGTGGGAAAACAAACCTTGAGGGAAAACCAACCTTGCGGGAAAACCAACCTTGGGGGAAAACAAACCTTGTGGGAAAACAAACCTTGTGGGGAAACAAACCTAGTGGGAAAACAAACCTTGTGAGAAAACAATCCTTGTGGGAAAACAAACCTTGTGGGGAAACAAACCTTGCGGGAAAACTAACCTTGTGGGAAAACAAACCCTGCGGTAAAACCAACCTTGTGGGAAAACCAACCTTGTGGGGAAACAAACCTTTCGGGAAAACCAACCTTGTGGAAAAACAAACCTTGTGGGAAAACAAACCTTGTGGGGAAACAAACCTTGTGGGAAAACCAACCTTGCGGGAAAGCGAACCTTTTGGGAAAACCAACAAAGTGGGAAAACAAACCTTGTGGGAAAACCAACCTTGCGGGAAAACCAACCTTGGGGGAAAACAAAGCTTGTAGGAAAACAAACCTTGTGGGAAAGCGATCCTTGCGGGAAAGCGAACCTTTTGGGAAAACCAACACAGTGGGAAAACAAACCTTGTGAGAAAACAATCCTTTTGGGAAAACAAACCTTGTGGGGAAACAAACCTTGTGGGGAAACAAACCTTGTGGGAAAACTAACCTTGTGGGAAAACAAACCTTGCGGGAAAACTAACCTTGTGGGAAAACAAACCCTGCGGGAAAACCAGCCTTGTGGGAAAACCAACCTTGTGGGGAAACAAACCTTTCGGGAAAACCAACCTTGTGGGAAAACAAACCTTGTGAGAAAACAAACATTGTGGGGAAACAAACCTTGTGGGAAAACCAGCCTTCCGGGAAAGCGAACCTTTTGGGAAAACCAACACAGTGGGAAAACAAACCTTGTGGGAAAACCAACCTTGCGGGAAAACCAACCTTGGGGGAAAACAAAGCTTGTGGGAAAACAAACCTTTTCGGAAAACCAACCTAGTGGGAAAAACAACCTAGTGGGAAAACAGACCTTGTGAGAAAACAAACCTTGTGGGAAAACCAACCTTATGGGGAAAGCAACCCTGCGGGAAAACCAACCTTGTGGGAAAACCAACCTTGTGGGAAAACGAACCTTGTGGGAAAGCGAACCTTTTGGGAAAACCAACACAGTGGGAAAACAAACCTTGTGGGAAAACCAACCTTGCGGGAAAACCAACCTTGGGGGAAAACAAACCTTGTGGGAAAACAAACCTTGTGGGGAAACAAACCTAGTGGGAAAACAAACCTTGTGAGAAAACAATCCTTGTGGGAAAACAAACCTTGTGGGGAAACAAACGTTGCGGGAAAACTAACCTTGTGGGAAAACAAACCCTGCGGGAAAACCAACCTTGTGGGAAAACCAACCTTGTGGGGAAACAAACCTTTCGGGAAAACCAACCTTGTGGGAAAACAAACCTTGTGGGAAAACAAACCTTGTGGGGAAACAAACCTTGTGGGAAAACCAACCTTGCGGGAAAGCGAACCTTTTGGGAAAACCAACAAAGTGGGAAAACAAACCTTGTGGGAAAACCAACCTTGCGGGAAAACCAACCTTGGGGGAAAACAAAGCTTGTGGGAAAACAAACCTTGTGGGAAAGCGAACCTTGCGGGAAAGCGAACCTTTTGGGAAAACCAACACAGTGGGAAAACAAACCTTGTGAGAAAACAATCCTTTTGGGAAAACAAACCTTGTGGGGAAACAAACCTTGTGGGGAAACAAACCTTGTGGGAAAACTAACCTTGTGGGAAAACAGACCTTGCGGGAAAACTAACCTTGTGGGAAAACAAACCCTGCGGGAAAACCAGCCTTGTGGGAAAACCAACCTTGTGGGGAAACAAACCTTTCGGGAAAACAACCTTGTGGGAAAACAAACCTTGTGAGAAAACAAACATTGTGGGGAAACAAACCTTGTGGGAAAACCAGCCTTCCGGGAAAGCGAACCTTTTGGGAAAACCAACACAGTGGGAAAACAAACCTTGTGGGAAAACCAACTTTGCGGGAAAACCAACCTTGGGGGAAAACAAAGCTTGTGGGAAAACAAACCTTTTCGGAAAACCAACCTAGTGGGAAAAACAACCTAGTGGGAAAACAAACCTTGTGAGAAAACAAACCTTGTGGGAAAACCAACCTTATGGGAAAGCGAACCTTTTGGGAAAACCAACACAGTGGGAAAACAAACCTTGTGGGAAAACAAACCTTGTGGGGAAACAAACCTAGTGGGAAAACAAACCTTGTGAGAAAACAATCATTGTGGAAAAACAAACCTTGTGGGGAAACAAACCTTGCGGGAAAACTAACCTTGTGGGAAAACAAAAACTGCGGTAAAACCAACCTTGTGGGAAAACCAACCTTGTGGGGAAACAAACCTTTCGGGAAAACCAACCTTGTGGAAAAACAAACCTTGTGGGAAAACAAACCTTGTGGGGAAACAAACCTTGTGGGAAAACCAACCTTGCGGGAAAGCGAACCTTTTGGGAAAACCAACAAAGTGGGAAAACAAACCTTGTGGGAAAACCAACCTAGTGGGAAAAACAACCTAGTGGGAAAACAAACCTTGTGAGAAAACAAACCTTGTGGGGAAACAAACCTTGTGAGAAAACAAACATTGTGGGGAAACAAACCTTGTGGGAAAACCAGCCTTCCGGGAAAGCGAACCTTTTGGGAAAACCAACACAGTGGGAAAACAAACCTTGTGGGAAAACCAACTTTGCGGGAAAACCAACCTTGGGGGAAAACAAAGCTTGTGGGAAAACAAACCTTTTCGGAAAACCAACCTAGTGGGAAAAACAACCTAGTGGGAAAACAAACCTTGTGAGAAAACAAACCTTGTGGGAAAACCAACCTTATGGGAAAGCGAACCTTTTGGGAAAACCAACACAGTGGGAAAACAAACCTTGTGGGAAAACAAACCTTGTGGGGAAACAAACCTAGTGGGAAAACAAACCTTGTGAGAAAACAATCATTGTGGAAAAACAAACCTTGTGGGGAAACAAACCTTGCGGGAAATCTAACCTTGTGGGAAAACAAACCCTGCGGTAAAACCAACCTTGTGGGAAAACCAACCTTGTGGGGAAACAAACCTTTCGGGAAAACCAACCTTGTGGAAAAACAAACCTTGTGGGAAAACAAACCTTGTGGGGAAACAAACCTTGTGGGAAAACCAACCTAGTGGGAAAAACAACCTTGGGGGAAAACAAAGCTTGTGGGAAAACAAACCTTGTGGGAAAACCAACCTAGTGGGAAAAACAACCTAGTGGGAAAACAAACCTTGTGAGAAAACAAACCTTGTGGGAAAACCAACCTGATGGGGAAAGCAACCCTGCGGGAAAACCAACCTTGTGGGAAAAGCAACCTTGTGGGAAAACCAACCTTGTGGGAAAGCGAACCTTTTGGGAAAACCAACACAGCGGGAAAACAAACCTTGTGGGAAAACAAACCTTGTGGGGAAACAAACCTAGTGGGAAAACAAACCTTGTGAGAAAACAATCATTGTGGAAAAACAAACCTTGTGGGGAAACAAACCTTGCGGGAAAACTAACCTTGTGGGAAAACAAACCCTGCGGTAAAACCAACCTTGTGGGAAAACCAACCTTGTGGGGAAACAAACCTTTCGGGAAAACCAACCTTGTGGAAAAACAAACCTTGTGGGAAAACAAACCTTGTGGGGAAACAAACCTTGTGGGAAAACCAACCTTGCGGGAAAGCGAACCTTTTGGGAAAACCAACAAAGTGGGAAAACAAACCTTGTGGGAAAACCAACCTTGCGGGAAAACCAACCTTGGGGGAAAACAAAGCTTGTGGGAAAACAAACCTTGTGGGAAAGCGAACCTTGCGGGAAAGTGAACCTTTTGGGAAAACCAACACAGTGGGAAAACAAACCTTGTGAGAAAACAATCCTTTTGGGAAAACAAACCTTGTGGGGAAACAAACCTTGTGGGGAAACAAACCTTGTGGGAAAACTAACCTTGTGGGAAAACAAACCTTGCGGGAAAACTAACCTTGTGGGAAAACAAACCCTGCGGGAAAACCAGCCTTGTGGGAAAACCAACCTTGTGGGGAAACAAACCTTTCGGGAAAACCAACCTTGTGGGAAAACAAACCTTGTGAGAAAACAAACATTGTGGGGAAACAAACCTTGTGGGAAAACCAGCCTTCCGGGAAAGCGAACCTTTTGGGAAAACCAACACAGTGGGAAAACAAACCTTGTGGGAAAACCAACCTTGCGGGAAAACCAACCTTGGGGGAAAACAAAGCTTGTGGGAAAACAAACCTTTTCGGAAAACCAACCTAGTGGGAAAAACAACCTAGTGGGAAAACAAACCTTGTGAGAAAACAAACCTTGTGGGAAAACCAACCTTATGGGGAAAGCAACCCTGCGGGAAAACCAACCTTGTGGGAAAACCAACCTTGTGGGAAAACGAACCTTGTGGGAAAGCGAACCTTTTGGGAAAACCAACACAGTGGGAAAACAAACCTTGTGGGAAAACCAACCTTGCGGGAAAACCAACCTTGGGGGAAAACCAACCTTGCGGGAAAGCGAACCTTTTGGGAAAACCAACACAGTGGGAAAACAAACCTTGAGGGAAAACCAACCTTGCGGGAAAACCAACCTTGGGGGAAAACAAACCTTGTGGGAAAACAAACCTTGTGGGGAAACAAACCTAGTGGGAAAACAAACCTTGTGAGAAAACAATCCTTGTGGGAAAACAAACCTTTGTGGGGAAACAAACCTTGCGGGAAAACTAACCTTGTGGGAAAACAAACCCTGCGGTAAAACCAACCTTGTGGGAAAACCAACCTTGTGGGGAAACCAACCTTTCGGGAAAACCAACCTTGTGGAAAAACAAACCTTGTGGGAAAACAAACCTTGTGGGGAAACAAACCTTGTGGGAAAACCAACCTTGCGGGAAAGCGAACCTTTTGGGAAAACCAACAAAGTGGGAAAACAAACCTTGTGGGAAAACCAACCTTGCGGGAAAACCAACCTTGGGGGAAAACAAAGCTTGTGGGAAAACAAACCTTGTGGGAAAGCGATCCTTGCGGGAAAGCGAACCTTTTGGGAAAACCAACACAGTGGGAAAACAAACCTTGTGAGAAAACAATCCTTTTGGGAAAACAAACCTTGTGGGGAAACAAACCTTGTGGGGAAACAAACCTTGTGGGAAAACTAACCTTGTGGGAAAACAAACCTTGCGGGAAAACTAACCTTGTGGGAAAACAAACCCTGCGGGAAAACCAGCCTTGTGGGAAAACCAACCTTGTGGGGAAACAAACCTTTCGGGAAAACCAACCTTGTGGGAAAACAAACCTTGTGAGAAAACAAACATTGTGGGGAAACAAACCTTGTGGGAAAACCAGCCTTCCGGGAAAGCGAACCTTTTGGGAAAACCAACACAGTGGGAAAACAAACCTTGTGGGAAAACCAACCTTGCGGGAAAACCAACCTTGGGGGAAAACAAAGCTTGTGGGAAAACAAACCTTTTCGGAAAACCAACCTAGTGGGAAAAACAACCTAGTGGGAAAACAGACCTTGTGAGAAAACAAACCTTGTGGGAAAACCAACCTTATGGGGAAAGCAACCCTGCGGGAAAACCAACCTTGTGGGAAAACCAACCTTGTGGGAAAACGAACCTTGTGGGAAAGCGAACCTTTTGGGAAAACCAACACAGTGGGAAAACAAACCTTGTGGGAAAACCAACCTTGCGGGAAAACCAACCTTGGGGGAAAACAAACCTTGTGGGAAAACAAACCTTGTGGGGAAACAAACCTAGTGGGAAAACAAACCTTGTGAGAAAACAATCCTTGTGGGAAAACAAACCTTGTGGGGAAACAAACGTTGCGGGAAAACTAACCTTGTGGGAAAACAAACCCTGCGGGAAAACCAACCTTGTGGGAAAACCAACCTTGTGGGGAAACAAACCTTTCGGGAAAACCAACCTTGTGGGAAAACAAACCTTGTGGGAAAACAAACCTTGTGGGGAAACAAACCTTGTGGGAAAACCAACCTTGCGGGAAAGCGAACCTTTTGGGAAAACCAACAAAGTGGGAAAACAAACCTTGTGGGAAAACCAACCTTGCGGGAAAACCAACCTTGGGGGAAGACAAAGCTTGTGGGAAAACAAACCTGGTGGGAAAGCGAACCTTGCGGGAAAGCGAACCTTTTGGGAAAACCAACACAGTGGGAAAACAAACCTTGTGAGAAAACAATCCTTTTGGGAAAACAAACCTTGTGGGGAAACAAACCTTGTGGGGAAACAAACCTTGTGGGAAAACTAACCTTGTGGGAAAACAGACCTTGCGGGAAAACTAACCTTGTGGGAAAACAAACCCTGCGGGAAAACCAGCCTTGTGAGAAAACCAACCTTGTGGGGAAACAAACCTTTCGGGAAAACAACCTTGTGGGAAAACAAACCTTGTGAGAAAACAAACATTGTGGGGAAACAAACCTTGTGGGAAAACCAGCCTTCCGGGAAAGCGAGCCTTTTGGGAAAACCACAAACAAACCTTGTGGGAAAACCAACTTTGCGGGAAAACCAACCTTGGGGGAAAACAAAGCTTGTGGGAAAACAAACCTTTTCGGAAAACCAACCTAGTGGGAAAAACAACCTAGTGGGAAAACAAACCTTGTGAGAAAACAAACCTTGTGGGAAAACCAACCTTATGGGAAAGCGAACCTTTTGGGAAAACCAACACAGTGGGAAAACAAACCTTGTGGGAAAACAAACCTTGTGGGGAAACAAACCTAGTGGGAAAACAAACCTTGTGAGAAAACAATCATTGTTGAAAAACAAACCTTGTGGGGAAACAAACCTTGCGGGAAAACTAACCTTGTGGGAAAACAAACCCTGCGGTAAAACCAACCTTGTGGGAAAACCAACCTTGTGGGGAAACAAACCTTTCGGGAAAACCAACCTTGTGGAAAAACAAACCTTGTGGGAAAACAAACCTTGTGGGGAAACAAACCTTGTGGGAAAACCAACCTTGCGGGAAAACCAACCTTGGGGGAAAGCGAACCTTGTGGGGAAACAAACCTTGTGGGAAAACTAACCTTGTGGGAAAACAAACCTTGCGGGAAAACTAACCTTGTGGGAAAACAAACCCTGCGGGAAAACCAGCCTTGTGGGAAAACCAACCTTGTGGGGAAACAAACCTTTCGGGAAAACCAACCTTGTGGGAAAACAAACCTTGTGAGAAAACAAACATTGTGGGGAAACAAACCTTGTGGGAAAACCAGCCTTCCGGGAAAGCGAACCTTTTGGGAAAACCAACACAGTGGGAAAACAAACCTTGTGGGAAAACCAACCTTGCGGGAAAACCAACCTTGGGGGAAAACAAAGCTTGTGGGAAAACAAACCTTTTCGGAAAACCAACCTAGTGGGAAAAACAACCTAGTGGGAAAACAAACCTTGTGAGAAAACAAACCTTGTGGGAAAACCAACCTTATGGGGAAAGCAACCCTGCGGGAAAACCAACCTTGTGGGAAAACCAACCTTGTGGGAAAACGAACCTTGTGGGAAAGCGAACCTTTTGGGAAAACCAACACAGTGGGAAAACAAACCTTGTGGGAAAACCAACCTTGCGGGAAAACCAACCTTGGGGGAAAACCAACCTTGCGGGAAAGCGAACCTTTTGGGAAAACCAACACAGTGGGAAAACAAACCTTGCGGGAAAACCAACCTTGGGGGAAAACAAACCTTGTGGGGAAACAAACCTAGTGGGAAAACAAACCTTGTGAGAAAACAATCCTTGTGGGAAAACAAACCTTGTGGGGAAACAAACCTTGCGGGAAAACTAACCTTGTGGGAAAACAAACCCTGCGGTAAAACCAACCTTGTGGGAAAACCAACCTTGTGGGGAAACAAACCTTTCGGGAAAACCAACCTTGTGGAAAAACAAACCTTGTGGGAAAACAAACCTTGTGGGGAAACAAACCTTGTGGGAAAACCAACCTTGCGGGAAAGCGAACCTTTTGGGAAAACCAACAAAGTGGGAAAACAAACCTTGTGGGAAAACCAACCTTGCGGGAAAACCAACCTTGGGGGAAAACAAAGCTTGTGGGAAAACAAACCTTGTGGGAAAGCGATCCTTGCGGGAAAGCGAACCTTTTGGGAAAACCAACACAGTGGGAAAACAAACCTTGTGAGAAAACAATCCTTTTGGGAAAACAAACCTTGTGGGGAAACAAACCTTGTGGGGAAACAAACCTTGTGGGAAAACTAACCTTGTGGGAAAACAAACCTTGCGGGAAAACTAACCTTGTGGGAAAACAAACCTTGCGGGAAAACTAACCTTGTGGGAAAACAAACCCTGCGGGAAAACCAGCCTTGTGGGAAAACCAACCTTGTGGGGAAACAAACCTTTCGGGAAAACCAACCTTGTGGGAAAACAAACCTTGTGAGAAAACAAACATTGTGGGGAAACAAACCTTGTGGGAAAACCAGCCTTCCGGGAAAGCGAACCTTTTGGGAAAACCAACACAGTGGGAAAACAAACCTTGTGGGAAAACCAACCTTGCGGGAAAACCAACCTTGGGGGAAAACAAAGCTTGTGGGAAAACAAACCTTTTCGGAAAACCAACCTAGTGGGAAAAACAACCTAGTGGGAAAACAGACCTTGTGAGAAAACAAACCTTGTGGGAAAACCAACCTGATGGGGAAAGCAACCCTGCGGGAAAACCAACCTTGTGGGAAAACCAACCTTGTGGGAAAACGAACCTTGTGGGAAAGCGAACCTTTTGGGAAAACCAACACAGTGGGAAAACAAACCTTGTGGGAAAACCAACCTTGCGGGAAAACCAACCTTGGGGGAAAACAAACCTTGTGGGAAAACAAACCTTGTGGGGAAACAAACCTAGTGGGAAAACAAACCTTGTGAGAAAACAATCCTTGTGGGAAAACAAACCTTGTGGGGAAACAAACGTTGCGGGAAAGCTAACCTTGTGGGAAAACAAACCCTGCGGGAAAACCAACCTTGTGGGAAAACCAACCTTGTGGGGAAACAAACCTTTCGGGAAAACCAACCTTGTGGGAAAACAAACCTTGTGGGAAAACAAACCTTGTGGGGAAACAAACCTTGTGGGAAAACCAACCTTGCGGGAAAGCGAACCTTTTGGGAAAACCAACAAAGTGGGAAAACAAACCTTGTGGGAAAACCAACCTTGCGGAAAACCAACCTTGGGGGAAAACAAAGCTTGTGGGAAAACAAACCTTGTGGGAAAGCGAACCTTGCGGGAAAGCGAACCTTTTGGGAAAACCAACACAGTGGGAAAACAAACCTTGTGAGAAAACAATCCTTTTGGGAAAACAAACCTTGTGGGGAAACAAACCTTGTGGGGAAACAAACCTTGTGGGAAAACTAACTTTGTGGGAAAACAGACCTTGCGGGAAAACTAACCTTGTGGGAAAA
Source organism: Branchinecta lynchi (assembly GCA_023053575.1). Lineage (NCBI taxonomy): Eukaryota > Metazoa > Arthropoda > Branchiopoda > Anostraca > Branchinectidae > Branchinecta > Branchinecta lynchi. The sequence continues at coordinate 34,324 of JAKZAP010000162.1, read as the reverse complement.
CAAACCCTGCGGGAAAACCAGCCTTGTGGGAAAACCAACCTTGTGGGGAAACAAACCTTTCGGGAAAACAACCTTGTGGGAAAACAAACCTTGTGAGAAAACAAACATTGTGGGGAAACAAACCTTGTGGGAAAACCAGCCTTCCGGGAAAGCGAACCTTTTGGGAAAACCAACACAGTGGGAAAACAAACCTTGTGGGAAAACCAACCTTGCGGGAAAACCAACCTTGGGGGAAAACAAAGCTTGTGGGAAAACAAACCTTATGGGAAGACCAACCTTACTTGGGAAAACCAACCTTGCGGGAAAGCGAACCTTTTGGGAAAACCAACAAAGTGGGAAAACAACCCTTATGGGAAAACCAACACAGTGGGAAAACAAACCTTGTGGGAAAACCAACCTTGCGGGAAAACCAACCTTGGGGGAAAACAAACCTTGTGGGAAAACCAACCTTGCGGGAAAACCAACCTTGGGGGAAAACAAAGCTTGTGGGAAAACAAACCTTATGGGAAGACCAACCTTACGTGGGAAAACCAACCTTGCGGGAAAGCGAACCTTTTGGGAAAACCAACAAAGTGGGAAAACAACCCTTATGGGAAAACCAACACAGTGGGAAAACAAACCTTGTGGGAAACCAACACAGTGGGAAAACAAACCTTGTGGGAAAACCAACCTTGCGGGAAAACCAACCTTGGGGGAAAACAAACCTTGTGGGAAAACCAACCTTGCGGGAAAACCAACCTTACGTGTGTGAAAACAAACCTTGTGGGAAAACAAACCTTGTGGGGAAACAAACCTAGTGGGAAAACAAACCTTGTGAGAAAACAATCCTTGTGGGAAAACAAACCTTGTGGGGAAACAAACCTTGCGGGAAAACTAACCTTGTGGGAAAACAAACCCTGCGGGAAAACCAACCTTGTGGGAAAACCAACCTTGTGGGGAAACAAACCTTTCGGGAAAACCAACCTTGTGGGAAAACAAAACTTGTGGGAAAACAAACCTTGTGGGGAAACAAACCTTGTGGGAAAACCAACCTTGCGGGAAAGCGAACCTTTTGGGAAAACCAACAAAGTGGGAAAACAAACCTTGTGGGAAAACCAACCTTGCGGGAAAACCAACCTTGGGGGAAAACAAAGCTTGTGGGAAAACAAACCTTATGGGAAGACCAACCTAGTGGGAAACACAACCTAGTGGGAAAACAAATCTTATGGGGAAAGCAACCCTGCGGGAAAACCAACCTTGTGGGAAAACCAACCTTGTGGGAAAGCGAACCTTTTGGGAAAACCAACACAGTGGGAAAACAAACCTTGTGGGAAAACCAACCTTGCGGGAAAACCAACCTTGGAGGAAAACAAACCTTGTGGGAAAACAAACCTTGTGGGGAAACAAACCTTGTGGGGAAACAAACCTTGTGGGAAAACTAACCTTGTGGGAAAACAAACCTTGTGGGAAAACCGACCTTGTGGGAAAGCGAACCTTTTGGGAAAACCAACACAGTGGGAAAACAAACCTTGTGGGAAAACAAACCTTGTGGGAAACAAACCTTGCGGGAAAACTAACCTTGTGGGAAAACAAACCCTGCGGGAAAACCAACCTTGTGGGAAAACCAACCTTGTGGGGAAACAAACCTTTCGGGAAAACCAACCTTGTGGGAAAACAAACCTTGTGGGAAAACAAACCTTGTGGGGAAACAAACCTTAAGGGAAAACTAACCTTGTGGGAAAACAAACCCTGCGGGAAAACCAAGCTTGTGGGAAAACCAACCTTGTGGGGAAACAAACCTTTCGGAAAAACCAACCTTGTGGGAAAACAAACCTTGTGGGAAAACAAACCTTGTGGGGAAACAAACCTTGTGGGAAAACCAACCTTGCGGGAAAGCGAACCTTTTGGGAAAGAGAACCTTTTGGGAAAACCAACACAGTGGGAAAACAAACCTTTTGGGTAAACCAACCTTGCGGGAAAACCAACCTTGGGGGAAAACAAAGCTTGTGGGAAAACAAACCTTTTCGGAAAACCAACCTAGTGGGAAAAACAACCTAGTGGGAAAACAAACCTTGTGAGAAAACAAACCTTGTGGGAAAACCAACCTTATGGGGAAAGCAACCCTGCGGGAAAACCAACCTTGTGGGAAAACCAACCTTGTGGGAAAGCGAACCTTTTGGGAAAACCAACACAGTGGGAAAACAAACCTTGTGGGAAAACAAACCTTGTGGGGAAACAAACCTTGCGGGAAAACTAACCTTGTGGGAAAACAAACCCTGCGGGAAAACCAACCTTGGGGGAAAACAATGCTTGTGGGAAAACAAACCTTGTGGGAAAACCAACCTAGTGGGAAAAACAACCTAGTGGGAAAACAAACCTTGTGAGAAAACAAACCTTGAGGGAAAACCAACCTTATAGGGAAAGCAACCCTGCGGGAAAACCAACCTTGTGGGAAAACCAACCTTGTGGGAAAGCGAACCTTTTGGGAAAACCAACACAGTGGGAAAACAAACCTTGTGGAAAAACAAACCTTGTGGGGAAACAAACCTTGCGGGAAAACTAACCTTGTGGGAAAACAAACCCTGCGGGAAAACCAACCTTGTTTGAAAACCAACCTTGTGGGGAAACAAACCTTTCGGGAAAACCAACCTTGTGGGAAAACAAACCTTGCGGGAAAACTAACCTTGTGGGAAAAAAAACCCTGCGGGAAAACCAACCTTGTGGGAAAACCAACCTTGTGGGGAAACAAACCTTTCGGGAAAACCAACCTTGTGGGAAAACAAACATTGTGTTAAATCAGACCTTGTGGGAAAACTAACCTTGCGGGAAAACCAACCTTGTGGGAAAACCAACCTTATGGGAAAACCAACCTTGCGGGAAAACCAACCTTGGGGGAAAACAAACCTTGTGGGTAAACAAACCTTGTGGGAAAACAAACCTTGTGGGAAAACCAACCTAGTGGGAAAACAAACCTTGTGAGAAAACAAACCTTGTGGGAAAACCAACCTTATGGGGAAACAAACCCTGCGGGAAAACCAACCTTGTGGGAAAACCAACCTTGCGGAAAAGCGAACCTTTTGGGAAAACCAACACAGTGGGAAAACAAACCTTGTGAGAAAACAATCCTTGTGGGAAAACAAACCTTGTGGGGAAACAAACCTTGTGGGGAAACAAACCTTGTGGGAAAACTAACCTTGTGGGAAAACAAACCTTGCGGGAAAACTAACCTTGTGGGAAAACAAACCCTGCGGGAAAACAAACCTTGTGGGAAAACCAACCTTGTGGGGAAACAAACCTTTCTGGAAAACCAACCTTGTTGCAAAACAAACCTTGTGGGAAAACAAACCTTGTGGGAAAACAAACCTTGTGGGAAAACAAACCTTGTGAGAAAACAAACCTTGTGGGGAAACAAACCTAGTGGGAAAACAAACCTTGTGAGAAAACAAACCTTGTGGGAAAACCAACCTTGCGGGAAAGCGAACCTTGCGGGAAAGCGAACCTCTTGGGAAAACCAACACAGTGGGAAAACAAACCTTGTGAGAAAACAAACCTTGTGGGGAAACAAACCATGTGGGAAAACCAACCTTGCGGGAAAGCGAACCTTTTGGGAAAACCAACAAAGTGGGAAAACAAACCTTGTGGGAAAACCAACGTTGCGGGAAAACCAACCTTGGGGGAAAACAAAGCTTGTGGGAAAACAAACCTTGTGGGAAGACCAACCTAGTGGGAAACACAACCTAGTGGGAAAACAAACCTTATGGGGAAAGCAACCCTGCGGGAAAACCAACCTTGTGGGAAAACCAACCTTGTGGGAAAGCGAACCTTTTGGGAAAACCAACACAGTGGGAAAACAAACCTTGTGGGAAAACCAACCTTGCGGGAAAACCAACCTTGGGGGAAAACAAACCTTGTGGGAAAACAAACCTTGTGGGGAAACAAACCTTGTGGGGAAACAAACCTTGTGGGAAAACTACCCTTGTGGGAAAACAAACCTTGTGGGAAAACCAACCTTGTGGGAAAGCGAACCTTTCGGGAAAACCAACACAGTGGGAAAACAAACCTTGTGGGAAAACAAACCTTGTGGGGAAACAAACCTTGCGGGAAAACTAACCTTGTGGGAAAACAAACCCTGCGGGAAAACCAACCTTGTGGGAAAACCAACCTTGTGGGGAAACAAACCTTTCGGGAAAACCAACCTTGTGGGAAAACAAACTTTGTGGGAAAACAAACCTTGTGGGGAAACAAACCTTAAGGGAAAACTAACCTTGTGGGAAAACAAACCCTGCGGGAAAACCAACCTTGTGGGAAAACCAACCTTGTGGGGAAACAAACCTTTCGGAAAAACCAACCTTGTGGGAAAACAAACCTTGTGGGAAAACAAACCTTGTGGGGAAACAAACCTTGTGGGAAAACCAACCTTGCGGGAAAGCGAACCTTTTGGGAAAGAGAACCTTTTGGGAAAACCAACACAGTGGGAAAACAAACCTTTTGGGTAAACTAACCTTGCGGGAAAACCAACCTTGGGGGAAAACAAAGCTTGTGGGAAAACAAACCTTTTCGGAAAACCAACCTAGTGGGAAAAACAACCTAGTGGGAAAACAAACCTTGTGAGAAAACAAACCTTGTGGGAAAACCAACCTTATGGGGAAAGCAACCCTGCGGGAAAACCAACCTTGTGGGAAAATCAACCTTGTGGGAAAGCGAACCTTTTGGGAAAACCAACACAGTGGGAAAACAAACCTTGTGGGAAAACAAACCTTGTGGGGGAAAACTAACCTTGTGGGAAAACAAACCCTGCGGGAAAACCAACCTTGGGGGAAAACAAAGCTTGTGGGAAAACAAACCTTGTGGGAAAACCAACCTAGTGGGAAAAACAACCTAGTGGGAAAACAAACCTTGTGAGAAAACAAACCTTGTGGGAAAACCAACCTTATAGGGAAAGCAACCCTGCGGGAAAACCAACCTTGTGGGAAAACCAACCTTGTGGGAAAACCAACCTTGTGGGAAAGCGAGCCTTTTGGGAAAACCAACACAGTGGGAAAACAAACCTTGTGGGAAAACAAACCTTGTGGGGAAACAAACCTTGCGGGAAAACTAACCTTGTGGGAAAACAAACCCTGCGGGAAAACCAACCTTGTGGGAAAACCAACCTTGCGGGAAAACTAACCTTGTGGGAAAACAAACCCTGCGGGAAAACCAACCTTGTGGGAAAACCAACCTTGTGGGGAAACAAACCTTTCGGGAAAACCAACCTTGTGGGAAAACAAACATTGTGTTAAATCAGACCTTGTCGGAAAACTCACCTTGCGGGAAAACCAACCTTGTGGGAAAACCAACCTTATGGGAAAACCAACCTTGCGGGAAAACCAACCTTGGGGGAAAACAAACCTTGTGGGTAAACAAACCTTGTGGGAAAACAAACCTTGTGGGGAAACAAACCTTGTGGGAAAACTAACCTTGTGGGTAAACAAACCTTGTGGGAAAACTAACCTTGTGGGAAAACAAACCTTGTGGGAAAACAAACCTTGTGAGAAAACAATCCTTGTGGGAAAACAAACCTTGTGGGGAAACAAACCTTGTGGGGAAACAAACCTTGTGGGAAATCAAACCTTGTGAGAAAACAAACCTTGTGGGGAAACAAACCTAGTGGGAAAACAAACCTTGTGAGAAAACAAACCTTGTGGGAAAACCAACCTTGCGGGAAAGCGAACCTTGCGGGAAAGCGAACCTCTTGGGAAAACCAACACAGTGGGAAAACAAACCTTGTGAGAAAACAATCCTTGTGGGAAAACAAACCTTGTGGGGAAACAAACCTTGTGGGGAAACAAACCTTGTGGGAAAACTAACCTTGTGGGAAAACAAACCTTGTGGGGAAACAAACCTTGTGGGGAAACAAACCTTGTGGGAAAACAAACCTTGTGAGAAAACAATCCTTGTGGGAAAACAAACCTTGTGGGGAAACAAACCTTGTGGGGAAACAAACCTTGTGGGAAATCAAACCTTGTGGGAAAACAAACCTTGTGGGGGAAAACTAACCTTGTGGGAAAACAAACCCTGCGGGAAAACCAACCTTGTTGCAAAACAAACCTTGTGGGAAAACAAACCTTGTGGGAAAACAAATGTTCTGGGAAAACAAACCTTGTGAGAAAACAAACCTTGTGGGGAAACAAACCTAGTGGGAAAACAAACCTTGTGAGAAAACAAACCTTGTGGGAAAACCAACCTTGCGGGAAAGCGAACCTTGCGGGAAAGCGAACCTCTTGGGAAAACCAACACAGTGGGAAAACAAACCTTGTGAGAAAACAATCCTTGTGGGAAAACAAACCTTGTGGGGAAACAAACCTTGTGGGGAAACAAACCTTGTGGGAAATCAAACCTTGTGAGAAAACAAACCTTGTGGGGAAACAAACCTAGTGGGAAAACAAACCTTGTGAGAAAACAAACCTTGTGGGAAAACCAACCTTGCGGGAAAGCGAACCTTGCGGGAAAGCGAACCTCTTGGGAAAACCAACACAGTGGGAAAACAAACCTTGTGAGAAAACAATCCTTGTGGGAAAACAAACCTTGTGGGGAAACAAACCTTGTGGGGAAACAAACCTTGTGGGAAAACTAACCTTGTGGGAAAACAAACCTTGTGGGGAAACAAACCTTGTGGGGAAACAAACATTGTGGGAAAACAAACCTTGTGAGAAAACAATCCTTGTGGGAAAACAAACCTTGTGGGGAAACAAACCTTGTGGGGAAACAAACCTTGTGGGGTAACAAACCTTGTGGGAAAACAAACCTTGTGGGAAAACCAACCTTATGGGGAAAGCAACCCTGCGGGAAAACCAACCTTGTGGGAAAACCAACCTTGTGGGAAAACAAACCTTGTGAGAAAACAAACCTTGTGGGAAAGCGAACCTTTTGGAAAAACCAACACAGTGGGAAAACAAACCTTGTGGGAAAACAAACCTTGGGGGAAAACAAAGCTTGTGGGAAAACAAACCTTGTGGGAAAACCAACCTTATGGGGAAAGCAACCCTGCGGGAAAACCAACTTTGTGGGAAAACAAACCTTGTGGGAAAACAAACCTTGTGAGAAAACAAACCTTGTGGGAAAGCGAACCTTTTGGAAAAACCAACACAGTGGGAAAACAAACCTTGTGGGAAAACAAACCTTGGGGGAAAACAAAGCTTGTGGGAAAACAAACCTTGTGGGAAAACCAACCTAGTGGGAAAAACAACCTAGTGGGAAAACAAACCTTGTGAGAAAACAAACCTTGTGGGAAAACCAACCTCATGGGGAAAGCAACCCTGCGGGAAAACCAACCTTGTGGGAAAACCAACCTTGTGGGAAAACCAACCTTGTGGGAAAGCGAACCTTTTGGGAAAACCAACACAGTGGGGAAACAAACCTTGCGGGAAAACTAACCTTGTGGGAAAACAAACCTTGTGGGAAAACCAACCTAGTGGGAAAACAAACCTTGTGAGAAAACAAACCTTGTGGGAAAACCAACCTTATGGGGAAACAAACCCTGCGGGAAAACCAACCTTGTAGGAAAACCAACCTTGCGGGAAAGCGAACCTTTTGGGAAAACCAACACAGTGGGAAAACAAACCTTGTGAGAAAACAATCCTTGTGGGAAAACAAACCTTGTGGGGAAACAAACCTTGTGGGGAAACAAACCTTGTGGGAAAACTAACCTTGTGGGAAAACAAACCTTGCGGGAAAACTAATCTTGTGGGAAAACAAACCCTGCGGGAAAACAAACCTTGTGGGAAAACCAACCTTGTGGGGAAACAAACCTTTCTGGAAAACCAACCTTGTTGCAAAACAAACCTTGTGGGAAAACAAACTTTGTGGGAAAACAAACCTTGTGGGAAAACAAACCTTGTGAGAAAACAAACCTTGTGGGGAAACAAACCTAGTGGGAAAACAAACCTTGTGGGAAAACCAACCTTGTGGGGAAACAAACCTTTCGGGAAAACCAACCTTGTGGGAAAACAAACATTGTGTTAAATCAGACCTTGTGGGAAAACTCACCTTGCGGGAAAACCAACCTTGTGGGAAAACCAACCTTATGGGAAAACCAACCTTGCGGGAAAACCAACCTTGGGGGAAAACAAACCTTGTGGGTAAACAAACCTTGTGGGAAAACAAACCTTGTGGGGAAACAAACCTTGTGGGAAAACTAACCTTGTGGGTAAACAAACCTTGTGGGAAAACTAACCTTGTGGGAAAACAAACCTTGTGGGAAAACAAACCTTGTGAGAAAACAATCCTTGTGGGAAAACAAACCTTGTGGGGAAACAAACCTTGTGGAAAAACTAACCTTGTGGGAAAACAAACCTTGCGGGAAAACTAACCTTGTGGGAAAACAAACCCTGCGGGAAAACAAACCTTGTGGGAAAACCAACCTTGTGGGGAAACAAACCTTTCTGGAAAACCAACCTTGTTGCAAAACAAACCTTGTGGGAAAACAAACTTTGTGGGAAAACAAATGTTGTGGGAAAACAAACCTTGTGAGAAAACAAACCTTGTGGGGAAACAAACCTAGTGGGAAAACAAACCTTGTGAGAAAACAAACCTTGTGGGAAAACCAACCTTGCGGGAAAGCGAACCTTGCGGGAAAGCGAACCTCTTGGGAAAACCAACACAGTGGGAAAACAAACCTTGTGAGAAAACAATCCTTGTGGGAAAACAAACCTTGTGGGGAAACAAACCTTGTGGGGAAACAAACCTTGTGGGAAATCAAACCTTGTGAGAAAACAAACCTTGTGGGGAAACAAACCTAGTGGGAAAACAAACCTTGTGAGAAAACAAACCTTGTGGGAAAACCAACCTTGCGGGAAAGCGAACCTTGCGGGAAAGCGAACCTCTTGGGAAAACCAACACAGTGGGAAAACAAACCTTGTGAGAAAACAATCCTTGTGGGAAAACAAACCTTGTGGGGAAACAAACCTTGTGGGGAAACAAACCTTGTGGGAAAACTAACCTTGTGGGAAAACAAACCTTGTGGGGAAACAAACCTTGTGGGGAAACAAACCTTGTGGGAAAACAAACCTTGTGAGAAAACAATCCTTGTGGGAAAACAAACCTTGTGGGGAAACAAACCTTGTGGGGAAACAAACCTTGTGGGGTAACAAACCTTGTGGGAAAACAAACCTTGTGGGAAAACCAACCTTATGGGGAAAGCAACCCTGCGGGAAAACCAACCTTGTGGGAAAACCAACCTTGTGGGAAAACAAACCTTGTGAGAAAACAAACCTTGTGGGAAAGCGAACCTTTTGGAAAAACCAACACAGTGGGAAAACAAACCTTGTGGGAAAACAAACCTTGGGGGAAAACAAAGCTTGTGGGAAAACAAACCTTGTGGGAAAACCAACCTTATGGGGAAAGCAACCCTGCGGGAAAACCAACTTTGTGGGAAAACAAACCTTGTGGGAAAACAAACCTTGTGAGAAAACAAACCTTGTGGGAAAGCGAACCTTTTGGAAAAACCAACACAGTGGGAAAACAAACCTTGTGGGAAAACAAACCTTGGGGGAAAACAAAGCTTGTGGGAAAACAAACCTTGTGGGAAAACCAACCTAGTGGGAAAAACAACCTAGTGGGAAAACAAACCTTGTGAGAAAACAAACCTTGTGGGAAAACAAACCTTGTGAGAAAACAAACCTTGTGGGAAAGCGAACCTTTTGGAAAAACCAACACAGTGGGAAAACAAACCTTGTGGGAAAACAAACCTTGGGGGAAAACAAAGCTTGTGGGAAAACAAACCTTGTGGGAAAACCAACCTTATGGGGAAAGCAACCCTGCGGGAAAACCAACTTTGTGGGAAAACAAACCTTGTGGGAAAACCAACCTTGTGGGAAAACCAACCTTGTGGGAAAACCAACCTTGTGGGAAATCGAACCTTTTGGGAAAACCAACACAGTGGGGAAACAAACCTTGCGGGAAAACTAACCTTGTGGGAAAACAAACCTTGTGGGAAAACCAACCTAGTGGGAAAACAAACCTTGTGAGAAAACAAACCTTGTGGGAAAACCAACCTTATGGGGAAACGAACCCTGCGGGAAAACCAACCTTGTAGGAAAAACAACCTTGCGGGAAAGCGAACCTTTTGGGAAAACCAACACAGTGGGAAAACAAACCTTGTGAGAAAACAATCCTTGTGGGAAAACAAACCTTGTGGGGAAACAAACCTTGTGGGGAAACAAACCTTGTGGGAAAACTAACCTTGTGGGAAAACAAACCTTTCTGGAAAACCAACCTTGTTGCAAAACAAACCTTGTGGGAAAACAAACTTTGTGGGAAAACAAACCTTGTGGGAAAACAAACCTTGTGAGAAAACAAACCTTGTGGGAAAACAAACCTTGTGGGAAAACAAACCCTGCGGGAAAACAAACCTTGTGGGAAAACCAACCTTGTGGGGAAACAAACCTTTCTGGAAAACCAACCTTGTTGCAAAACAACCTTGCGGGAAAGCGAACCTTTTGGGAAAACCAACACAGTGGGAAAACAAACCTTGTGAGAAAACAATCCTTGTGGGAAAACAAACCTTGTGGGAAAACAAACCCTGCGGGAAAACAAACCTTGTGGGAAAACCAACCTTGTGGGGAAACAAACCTTTCTGGAAAACCAACCTTGTTGCAAAACAAACCTTGTGGGAAAACAAACTTTGTGGGAAAACAAACCTTGTGGGAAAACAAACCTTGTGAGAAAACAAACCTTGTGGGGAAACAAACCTAGTGGGAAAACAAACCTTGTGAGAAAACAAACCTTGTGGGAAAACCAACCTTGCGGGAAAGCGAACCTTGCGGGAAAGCGAACCTCTTGGGAAAACCAACACAGTGGGAAAACAAACCTTGTGAGAAAACAATCCTTGTGGGAAAACAAACCTTGTGGGGAAACAAACCTTGTGGGGAAACAAACCTTGTGGGAAAACAAACCTTGTCGGAAAACCAACCTTATGGGGAAAGCAACCCTGCGGGAAAACCAACCTTGAAAACCAACCTCTTGGGAAAACCAACACAGTGGGAAAACAAACCTTGTGAGAAAACAATCCTTGTGGGAAAACAAACCTTGTGGGGAAACAAACCTTGTGGGGAAACAAACCTTGTGGGAAAACTAACCTTGTGGGAAAACAAACCTTGTGGGGAAACAAACCTTGTGGGGAAACAAACCTTGTGGGAAAACAAACCTTGTGAGAAAACAATCCTTGTGGGAAAACAAACCTTGTGGGGAAACAAACCTTGTGGGGAAACAAACCTTGTGGGGAAACAAACCTTGTGGGAAAACAAACCTTGTCGGAAAACCAACCTTATGGGGAAAGCAACCCTGCGGGAAAACCAACCTTGTGGGAAAACCAACCTTGTGGGAAAACCAGCCTTGTGGGAAAGCGAACCTTTTGGAAAAACCAACACAGTGGGAAAACAAACCTTGGGGGAAAACAAACCTTGGGGGAAAACAAAGCTTGTGGGAAAACAAACCTTGTGGGAAAACCAACCTAGTGGGAAAAACAACCTAGTGGGAAAACAAACCTTGTGAGAAAACAAACCTTGTGGGAAAACCAACCTCATGGGGAAAGCAACCCTGCGGGAAAACCAACCTTGTGGGAAAACCAACCTTGTGGGAAAACCAACCTTGTGGGAAAGCGAACCTTTTGGGAAAACCAACACAGTGGGAAAACAAACCTTGTGGGAAAACAAACCTTGTGGGGAAACAAACCTTGCGGGAAAACTAACCTTGTGGGAAAACAAACCCTGCGGGAAAACCAACCTTGTGGGAAAACCAACCTTGTGGGGAAACAAACCTTTCGGGAAAACCAACCTTGTGGGAAAACAAACCTTGCGGGAAAACTAACCTTGTGGGAAAACAAACCCTGCGGGAAAACCAACCTTGTGGGAAAACCAACCTTGTGGGAGAACAAACCTTTCGGGAAAACCAACCTTGTGGGAAAACAAACATTGTGTTAAATCAGACCTTGTGGGAAAACTAACCTTGCGGGAAAACCAACCTTGTGGGAAAACCAACCTTATGGGAAAACCAACCTTGCGGGAAAACCAACCTTGGGGGAAAACCAACCTTGTGGGAAAACAAACCTTGTGGGAAAAAAAACCTTGTGGGGAAACAAACCTTAAGGGAAAACTAACCTTGTGGGAAAACAAACCTTGTGAGAAAACAATCCTTGTGGGAAAACCAACCTTGTGGGAAAACCAACCTTGTGGGAAAACCAACCTTGTGGGGAAACAAACCTTTCGGAAAAACCAACCTTGTGGGAAAACAAACCTTGTGGGAAAACAAACCTTGTGGGGAAACAAACCTTGTGGGAAAAACAACCTTGCGGGAAAGCGAACCTTTTGGGAAAACCAACACAGTGGGAAAACAAACCTTGTGGGAAAACCAACCTTGCGGGAAAACCAACCTCGGGGGAAAACAAAGCTTGTGGGAACACAAACCTTGTGGGAAAACCAACCTAGTGGGAAAAACAACCTAGTGGGAAAACAAACCTTGTGAGAAAACAAACCTTGTGGGAAAACCAACCTTATGGGGAAAGCAACCCTGCGGGAAAACCAACCTTGTGGGAAAACCAACCTTGTGGGAAAGCGAACCTTTTGGGAAAACCAACACAGTGGGAAAACAAACCTTGTGGGAAAACCAACCTTGCGGGAAAACCAACCTGGGGGGAAAACAAACCTTGTGGGAAAACAAACCTTGTGGGAAAACCAACCTTATGGGAAAACAAACCTAGTGGGAAAACAAACCTTGTGGGGAAACAAACCTTGTGGGAAAACCAACCTTGCGGGAAAGCGAACCTTTTGGGAAAACCAACACAGTGGGAAAACAAACCTTGTGGGAAAACCAACCTTGCCGGAAAACCAACCTTGGGGGAAAACAAAGCTTGTGGGAAAACAAACCTTGTGGGGAAACAAACCTTGTGGGAAAACTAACCTTGTGGGAAAACAAATCTTGCGGGAAAACTAACCTTGTGGGAAAACAAACCCTGCGGGAAAACCAACCTTGTGGGAAAACCAACCTTGTGGGGAAACAAACCTTTCGGGAAAACCAACCTTGTGGGAAAACAAACCTTGTGGGAAAACAAACCTTGTGGGAAAACAAACCTTGTGGGAAAACAAACCTTGTGAGAAAACAAACCTTGTGGGGAAACAAACCTTGTGGGAAAACCAACCATGCGGGAAAGCGAACCTTTTGGGAAAACCAACACAGTGGGAAAACAAAGCTTGTGGGAAAATAAACCTTGTGGGAAAACCAACCTTGGGAGAAAACAAAGCTTGTGGGAAAACAAACCTTGTGGGAAAACCAACCTTGGGAGAAAACAAAGCTTGTGGGAAAACAAACCTTGTGGGAAAACCAACCTAGTGGGAAAAACGACCTAGTGGGAAAACAAACCTTGTGAGAAAACAAACCTTGTGGGAAAACCAACCTTATGGGGAAAGCAACCCTTCGGGAAAACCAACCTTGTGGGAAAACCAACCTTGTGGGAAAGCGAACCTTTTGGGAAAACCAACACAGTGGGAAAACAAAGCTTGTGGGAAAATAAACCTTGTGGGAAAACCAACCTAGTGGGAAAAACAACCTAGTGGGAAAACCAACCTTGTGAGAAAACAAATCTTGTGGGAAAACCAACCTTATGGGGAAAGCAACCCTGCGGGAAAACCAACCTTGTGGGAAAACCAACCACAAGGTTTGTTTTCCCACAAGGTTCGTTTTCCCGCAGGGTTTGTTTTCCCACAAGGTTAGTTTTCCCGAAAGGTTTGTTTCCCCACAAGGTTGGTTTTCCCACAAGCTTGGTTTTCCCGCAGGGTTTGTTTTCCCACAAGGTTAGTTTCCCCGCAAGGTTTGTTTCCCCCCAAGGTTTGTTTTCCCACAAGGATTGTTTTCTCACAAGGTTTCTTTTCCCACTAGGTTTGTTTCCCCACAAGGTTTGTTTTCCCACAAGGTTTGTTTTCCCCCAAGGTTGGTTTTCCCGCAAGGTTGGTTTTCCCACAAGGTTTTTTCCCACTGTGTTGGTTTTCCCAAAAGGTTCGCTTTCCCACAAGGTTGGTTTTCCCACAAGGTTGGTTTTACCGCAGGGTTGCTTTCCCCATAAGGTTGGTTTTCCCACAAGGTTTGTTTTCCCACAAGGTTAGTTTTCCCACAAGGTTTGTTTCCCCACAAGGTTTGTTTCCCCACAAGGTTTGTTTTCCCACAAGGATTGTTTTCTCACAAGGTTTGTTTTCCCACTGTGTTGGTTTTCCCAAAAGGTTGTCTTTCCCGCAAGGTTGGTTTTCCCACAAGGTTGGTTTTCCCGCAGGGTTTGTTTCCCCATAAGGTTGGTTTTCCCGCAAGGTTTGTTTTCTCACAAGGTTTGTTTTCCCACAAGGTTTGTTTTCCCACAAGGTTTGTTTTCCCACAAGGTTTGTTTTCCCACAAGGTTCGTTTTCCCGCAGGGTTTGTTTTCCCACAAGGTTAGTTTTCTCGAAAGGTTTGTTTCCCCACAAGGTTGGTTTTCCCACAAGGTTGGTTTTCCCGCAGGGTTTGTTTTCCCACAAGGTTAGTTTCCCCGCAAGGTTTGTTTCCCCCCAAGGTTTGTTTTCCCACAAGGATTGTTTTCTCACAAGGTTTGTTTTCCCACTAGGTCTGTTTCCCCACAAGGTTTGTTTTCCCATAAGGTTTGTTTTCTCCCAAGGTTGGTTTTCCCGCAAGGTTGGTTTTCCCACAAGGTTTTTTTTCCCACTGTGTTGGTTTTCCCAAAAGGTTCGCTTTCCCACAAGGTTGGTTGTCCCACAAGGTTGGTTTTCCCGCAGGGTTGCTTTCCCCATAAGGTTGGTTTTCCCACAAGGTTTGTTTTCTCACAAGGTTTGTTTTCCCACTAGGTTGTTTTTCCCACTAGGTTGGTTTTCCCACAAGGTTTGTTTTCCCAAAAGCTTTGTTTTCCCCCAAGGTTGGTTTTCCGGCAAGGTTGGTTTTCCCACAAGGTTTGTTTTCCCACTGTGTTGGTTTTCCCAAAAGGTTCGCTTTCCCGCAAGGTTGGTTTTCCCACAAGGTTTGTTTCCCCACAAGGTTTGTTTTCCCGTAAGATTTGTTTTCCCACTAGGTTTGTTTTCCCATAAGGTTGGTTTTCCCGCAAGGTTGGTTTTCCCACAAGGTTTGTTTCCCCACAAGGTTTGTTTCCCCACAAGGTTTGTTTTCCCACTAGGTTTGTTTTCCCATAAGGTTGGTTTTCCCACAAGGTTTGTTTTCTCACAAGGTTTGTTTTCCCACTAGGTTTGTTTCCCCACAAGGTTTGTTTTCTCACAAGGTTTGTTTTCCCACAAGGTTTGTTTTCCCACAAGGTTTGTTTTCCCACAAGGTTTGTTTTCCCACAAGGTTTGTTTTCCCGAAAGGTTTGTTTCCCCACAAGGTTGGTTTTCCCACAAGGTTGGTATTCCCGCAGGGTTTGTTTTCCCACAAGTTTAGTTTTCCCGCAAGGTTTGTTTCCCCAAAAGGTTTGTTTTCCCACAAGGATTGTTTTCCCACTAGGTTTGTTTCCCCACAAGGTTTGTTTTCCCACAAGGTTTGTTTTCCCCCAAGGTTGGTTTTCCCGCAAGGTTGGTTTTCCCACAAGGTTTGTTTTCCCACTGTCTTGGTTTTCCCAAAAGGTTCGGTTTCCCACAAGGTTGGTTTTCCCACAAGGTTGGTTTTCCCGCAGAGTTGCTTTCCCCATAAGGTTGGTTTTCCCACAAGGTTTGTTTTCTCACAAGGTTTGTTTTCCCACTAGGTTGTTTTTTCCCACTAGGTTGGTTTTCCCACAAGGTTTGTTTTCCCACAAGCTTTGTTTTCTCAAAAGGTTTGTTTTCCCAATAGGTTGTTTTTCCCACTAGGTTGGTTTTCCCACAAGGTTTGTTTTCCCACAGCTTTGTTTTCTCCCAAGGTTGGTTTTCCCGCAAGGTTGGTTTTCCCAAAAGGTTCGCTTTCCCGCAAGGTTGGTTTTCCCACAAGGTTTGTTTCCGCAGGGTTTGTTTTCCCACAAGGCTAGTTTTCCCGCAAGGTTTGTTTTCCCACAAGGTTAGTTTTCCCACAAGGTTGGTTTTCCCACAAGGTTTGTTTTCTCACAAGGTTTGTTTTCCCACAAGGTTAGTTTTCCCACAAGGTTTGTTTTCCCACAAGGTTTGTTTTCCCACAAGGTTGGTTTTCCCGAAAGGTTTGTTTCCCCACGAGGTTGGTTTTCCCACAAGGTTGGTTTTCCCGCAGGGTTTGTTTTCCCACAAGGTTTGTTTTCCCACAAGGTTGGTTTTCCCGCAAGGTTGGTTTTCCCACAAGGTTTTTTTCCCACTGTGTTGGTTTTCCCAAAAGGTTCGCTTTCCCACAAGGTTGGTTTTCCCATAAGGTCGGTTTTCCCACAAGGTTTGTTTTCTCAAAAGGTTTGTTTTCCCAATAGGTTGTTTTTCCCACTAGGTTGGTTTTCCCACAAGGTTTGTTTTCCCACAGCTTTGTTTTCTCCCAAGGTTGGTTTTCCCGCAAGGTTGGTTTTCCCAAAAGGTTCGCTTTCCCGCAAGGTTGGTTTTCCCACAAGGTTTGTTTCCGCAGGGTTTGTTTTCCCACAAGGCTAGTTTTCCCGCAAGGTTTGTTTTCCCACAAGGTTAGTTTTCCCACAAGGTTGGTTTTCCCTCAAGGTTTGTTTTCTCACAAGGTTTGTTTTCCCACAAGGTTAGTTTTCCCACAAGGTTTGTTTTCCCACAAGGTTGGTTTTCCCGAAAGGTTTGTTTCCCCACGAGGTTGGTTTTCCCACAAGGTTGGTTTTCCCGCAGGGTTTGTTTTCCCACAAGGTTAGTTTTCCCGCAAGGTTTGTTTTCCCACAAGGTTAGTTTTCCCACAAGGTTTGTCTCCCCACAAGGTTTGTTTCCCCACAAGGTTTGTTTTCCCACAAGGATTGTTTTCTCACAAGGTTTGTTTTCCCACTGTGTTGGTTTTCCCTAAAGGTTCGCTTTCCCGCAAGGTTGGTTTTCCCACAAGGTTGGTTTTAACGCACGGTTTGTTTCCCCCATAAGGTTGGTTTTCCCACAAGGTTTGTTTTCTCACAAGGTTTGTTTTCCCACTAGGTTGGTTTTCCCACAAGGTTTGTTTTCCCACAAGGTTGGTTTTCCCGAAAGGTTTGTTTCCCCACAAGGTTTTTTTTCCCACTAGGTTTGTTTTTCAATAAGGTTGTTTTTCCCACAAGATTTGTTTTTTCACAAGGTTTGTTTTCCCGGTTTGTTTCCCCACAAGGTTTGTTTTCTCACAAGGTTTTTTTTCCCACAAGGTTTGTTTTAATACAAGGTTTGTTTTCCCACTAGGTTTGTTTTCCCACAAGGTTGGTTTTCCCGAAAGGTTTGTTTCCCCACAAGGTTGGTTTTCCCACAAGGTTGGTTTTCCCGCAGGGTTTGTTTTCCCACAAGGTTAGTTTTCCCGCAAGGTTTGTTTCCCCACCAGGTTTGTTTTCCCACAAGGATTGTTTTCTCACAAGGTTTGTTTTCCTACTAGGTTTGTTTCCCCACAAGGTTTGTTTTCCCACAAGGTTTGTTTTCCCCCAAGGTTGGTTTTCCCGCAAGGTTGGTTTTCCCACAAGGTTTGTTTTCCCACTGTGTTGGTTTTCCCAAAAGGTTTGCTTTCCCACAAGGTTGGTTTTCCCACAAGGTTGGTTTTCCCGCAGGGTTTGTTTTCCCACAAGGTTAGTTTTCCCGCAAGGTTTGTTTTCCCACAAGGTTAGTTTTCCCACAAGGTTTGTTTCCCCACAAGGTTTGTTTCCCCACAAGGTTTGTTTTCCCACAATGATTGTTTTCTCACAAGGTTTGTTTTCCCACTGTGTTGGTTTTCCCAAAAGGTTCGCTTTCCCGCAAGGTTCGCTTTCCCGCAAGGTTGGTTTTCCCACAAGGTTTGTTTTCTCACAAGGTTTGTTGTCCCACTAGGTTTGTTTCCCCACAAGGTTTGTTTTCTCACAGGGTTTGTTTTCCCACAAGGTTTGTTTTCCCACAAGGTTTGTTTTCCCACAAGGTTGGTTTTCCCGAAAGGTTTGTTTCCCCACAAGGTTGGTTTTCCCACAAGGTTGGTTTTCCCGCAGGGTTTGTTTTCCCACAAGGTTAGTTTTCCCGCAAGGTTTGTTTTCCCACAAGGTTAGTTTTCCCACAAGGTTTGTTTCCCAACAAGGTTTGTTGTTCCCACAAGGATTGTTTTCTCACAATTTTTGTTTTCCCACTGTGTTAGTTTTCCCAAAAGGTTCGCTTTCCCGCAAGGTTGGTTTTCCCACAAGGTTGGTTTTCCCGCAGGGTTGCTTTCCCCATAAGGTTGGTTTTCCCACAAGGTTTGTTTTCTCACAAGGTTTGTTTTCCCACTAGGTTGGTTTTCCCACAAGGTTTGTTTTCCCACAAGGTTTGTTTTCCCCCAAGGTTGGTTTTCCCGCAAGGTTGGTTTTCCCATAAGGTTGGTTTTCCCACAAGGTTTGTTTTCCCACAAGGTTTGTTTCCCCACAAGGTTTGTTTTCCCACAAGGTTTGTTTTCTCACAAGGTTTGTTTTCCCACTGTTTTGGTTTTCCCATAAGGTTGTCTTTCCCACAAGGTTGGTTTTCCCACAAGGTTGGTTTTCCCGCAGGGTTTGTTTTCCCACAAGGTTAGTTTTCCCGCAAGGTTTGTTTTCCCACAAGGTTAGTTTTCCCACAAGGTTTGTTTCCCAACAAGGTTTGTTGGTCCCACAAGGATTGTTTTCTCACAATTTTTGTTTTCCCACTGTGTTAGTTTTCCCAAAAGGTTCGCTTTCCCGCAAGGTTGGTTTTCCCACAAGGTTGGTTTTCCCGCAGGGTTGCTTTCCCCATAAGGTTGGTTTTCCCACAAGGTTTGTTTTCTCACAAGGTTTGTTTTCCCACTAGGTTGGTTTTCCCACAAGGTTTGTTTTCCCACAAGGTTTGTTTTCCCCCAAGGTTGGTTTTCCCGCAAGGTTGGTTTTCCCATAAGGTTGGTTTTCCCACAAGGTTTGTTTTCCCACAAGGTTTGTTTCCCCACAAGGTTTGTTTTCCCACAAGGTTTGTTTTCTCACAAGGTTTGTTTTCCCACTGTTTTGGTTTTCCCATAAGGTTGTCTTTCCCACAAGGTTTGTTTTCCCACAAGGTTTGTTTCCCCACAAGGTTTGTTTTCCCACAACGTTAGTTTTCTCACAAGGTTTGTTTTCTCACAAGGTTTGTTTTCCCACTGTTTTGGTTTTCCCATAAGGTTGTCTTTCCCACAAGGTTTGTTTTCCCACAAGGTTTGTTTTCCCTCAAGATTTTTTTTTCCTCTAGGTTGGTTTTCCCACAAGGTTGGTTTTCCCACAACGTTAGTTTTCTCACAAGGTTGGTTTTCCCACAAGGTTTGTTTCCCCACAAGGTTGGTTTTCCCACAAGGTTGGTTTTCCCGCAGGGTTTGTTTTCCCATAAGGTTAGTTTTCCCGCAAGGTTTGTTTCCCCACAAGGTTTGTTTTCCAACAAGGATTGTTTTCTCACAAGGTTTGTTTTCCCACTAGGTTTGTTTCCCAACAAGGTTTATTTTCGGACAAGGTTTGTTTTCCCCCAAGGTTGGTTTTCCCGCAAGGTTGGTTTTCCCACAAGTTTTGTTTTCCTACTGTGTTGGTTTTCCCAAAAGGTTCGCTTTCCCACAAGGTTGGTTTTCCCACAAGGTTGGTTTTCCTGCAGGGTTGCTTTCCCCATAAGGTTGGTTTTCCCACAAGGTTTGTTTTCTCACAAGGTTTGTTTTCCCAGTAGGTTGTTTTTCCCACTAGGTTGGTTTTCCCACAAGGTTTGTTTTCCCACAAGCTTTGTTTTCCCCCAAGGTTGGTTTTCCCGCAAGGTTGGTTTACCCACAAAGTTTGTTTTCCCACTGTGTTGGTTTTCCCAAAAGGTTCGCTTTCCCGCAAGGTTGGTTTTCCCACAAGGTTTGTTTCCCCACAAGGTTTGTTTTCCCACAAGGTTTTTTTTTTCCACAAGGTTGGTTTTCCCGAAAGGTTTGTTTCCCCACAAGGTTGGTTTTCCCGCAGGGTTTGTTTTCCCACAAGGTTAGTTTTCCCGCAAGGTTTGTTTTCCCACAAGGTTGGTTTTTCCGAAAGGTTTGTTTCCCCACAAGGTTGGTTTTCCCACAAGGTTGGTTTTCCCGCAGGGGTTGTTTTCCCACAAGGTTAGTTTTCCCGCAAGGTTTGTTTCCCCACAAGGTTAGTTTTCCCGCAAGGTTTGTTTTCCCACAAGGTTGGTTTTCCCGCAAGGTTGGTTTACCCACAAGGTTTGTTTTCCCACTGTGTTGGTTTTCCCAAAAGGTTCGCTTTCCCGCAAGGTTGGTTTTCCCACAAGGTGGTTTGTTTCCCCACAAGGTTTTTTTCCCACAAGGTTGGTTTTCCCACAAGGTTGGTTTTCCCGCAGGGTTGCTTTCCCCATAAGGTTGGTTTTCCCACAAGGTTGGTTTTTCCACAGGGTTGCTTTCCCCATAAGGTTTGTTTTCCCACTAGGTTGTGTTTCCCACTAGGTTGGTCTTCCCACAAGGTTTGTTTTCCCACAAGCTTTGTTTTCCCCCAAGGTTGGTTTTCCCGCAAGGTTGGTTTTCCCACAAGGTTTGTTTTCCCACTTTGTTGGTTTTCCCAAAAGGTTCGCTTTCCCGCAAGGTTGGTTTTCCCACAAGGTTTGTTTCCCCACAAGGTTTGTTTTCCCACAAGGTTTGTTTTCCCACAAGGTTGGTTTTCCCGAAAGGTTTGTTTCCCCACAAGGTTGGTTTTCCCACAAGGTTGGTTTTCCCGCAGGGATGGTTTTCCCACAAGGTTAGTTTTCCCGCAAGGTTTGTTTCCCCACAAGGTTTGTTTTCCCACAATGATTGTTTTCTCACAAGGTTTGTTTTCCCACTAGGTTTGTTTCCCCACAAGGTTTGTTTTCCCACAAGGTTTGTTTTCCCCCAAGGTTGGTTTTCCCGCAAGGTTGGTTTTCCCCCAAGGTTTGTTTTCCCACTGTGTTGGTTTTCTCAAAAGGTTCGCTTTCCCACAAGGTTCGTTTTCCCACAAGGTTGGTTTTCCCACAAGGTTGGTTTTCCCGCAGGGTTGCTTTCCCCATAAGGTTGGTTTTCCCACAAGGTTTGTTTTCTCACAAGGTTTGTTTTCCCACTAGGTTGTTTTTCCCACTAGGTTGGTTTTCCGAAAAGGTTTGTTTTCCCACAAGCTTTGTTTTCCCCCAAGGTTGGTTTTCCCGCAAGGTTGGTTTTCCCACAAGGTTTGTTTTCCCACTGTGTTGGTTTTCCCAAAAGGTTCGCTTTCCCGCAAGGCTGGTTTTCCCACAAGGTTTGTTTCCCCATAATGTTTGTTTTCTCACAAGGTTTGTTTTCCCACAAGGTTGGTTTTCCCGAAAGGTTTGTTTCCCCACAAGGTTGGTTTTCCCACAAGGCTGGTTTTCCCGCAGGGTTTGTTTTCCCACAAGGTTAGTTTTCCCGCAAGGTTTGTTTTCCCACAAGGATTGTTTTCTCACAAGGTTTGTTTTCCCACTGTGTTGGTTTTCCCAAAAGGTTCGCTTTCCCGCAAGTTTCGCTTTCCCACAAGGTTGGTTTTCCCACAATGTTTGTTTTCTCACAAGGTTTGTTTTCCCACAAGGTTGGTTTTCCCGAAAGGTTTGTTTCCCCACAAGGTTGGTTTTCCCACAAGGCTGGTTTTCCCACAGGGTTTGTTTTCCCACAAGGTTAGTTTTCCCGCAAGGTTTTTTTTCCCACAAGGTTAGTTTTCCCACAAGGTTTGTTTCCCCACAAGGTTTGTTTCCCCACAAGGTTTGTTTTCCCACAAGGATTGTTTTCTCACAAGGTTTGTTTTCCCACTGTGTTGGTTTTCCCAAGAGGTTCGCTTTCCCGCAAGGTTCGCTTTCCCGCAAGGTTGGTTTTCCCACAAGGTTTGTTTTCTCACAAGGTTTGTTTTCCCACTAGGTTTGTTTCCCCACAAGGTTTGTTTTCTCACAAGGTTTGTTTTCCCACAAGGTTCGTTTTCCCACAAGGTTTGTTTTCCCACAAGGTTTGTTTTGCCACAAGGTTGGTTTTCCAGAAAGGTTTGTTTCCCCACAAGGTTGGTTTTCCCACAAGGTTTGTTTTCCCGCAGGGTTTGTTTTCCCACAAGGTTGGTTTTCCCGCAGGGATGGTTTTCCCACAAGGTTAGTTTTCCCGCAAGGTTTGTTTCCCCACAAGGTTTGTTTTCCCACAATGATTGTTTTCTCACAAGGTTTGTTTTCCCACTAGGTTTGTTTCCCCACAAGGTTTGTTTTCCCACAAGGTTTGTTTTCCCCCAAGGTTGGTTTTCCCGCAGGGATGGTTTTCCCACAAGGTTAGTTTTCCCGCAAGGTTTGTTTCCCCACAAGGTTTGTTTTCCCACAATGATTGTTTTCTCACAAGGTTTGTTTTTCCACTAGGTTTGTTTCCCCACAAGGTTTGTTTTCTCACAAGGTTTGTTTTCCCACAAGGTTGGTTTTCCCGAAAGGTTTGTTTCCCCACAAGGTTGGTTTTCCCACAAGGCTGGTTTTCCCGCAGGGTTTGTTTTCCCACAAGGTTAGTTTTCCCGCAAGGTTGGTTTTCCCACAAGGATTGTTTTCTCACAAGGTTTGTTTTCCCAATGTTTTGGTTTTCCCAAAAGGTTCGCTTTCCCGCAAGTTTCGCTTTCCCACAAGGTTGGTTTTCCCACAATGTTTGTTTTCTCACAAGGTTTGTTTTCCCACAAGGTTGGTTTTCCCGAAAGGTTTGTTTCCCCACAAGGTTGGTTTTCCCACAAGGCTGGTTTTCCCGCAGGGTTTGTTTTCCCACAAGGTTAGTTTTCCCGCAAGGTTTTTTTTCCCACAAGGTTAGTTTTCCCACAAGGTTTGTTTCCCCACAAGGTTTGTTTCCCCACAAGGTTTGTTTTCCCACAAGGATTGTTTTCTCACAAGGTTTGTTTTCCCACTGTGTTGGTTTTCCCAAGAGGTTCGCTTTCCCGCAAGGTTCGCTTTCCCGCAAGGTTGGTTTTCCCACAAGGTTTGTTTTCTCACAAGGTTTGTTTTCCCACTAGGTTTGTTTCCCCACAAGGTTTGTTTTCTCACAAGGTTTGTTTTCCCACAAGGTTCGTTTTCCCACAAGGTTTGTTTTCCCACAAGGTTTGTTTTGCCACAAGGTTGGTTTTCCAGAAAGGTTTGTTTCCCCACAAGGTTGGTTTTCCCACAAGGTTTGTTTTCCCGCAGGGTTTGTTTTCCCACAAGGTTTAATTTCCCGCAGGGATGGTTTTCCCACAAGGTTAGTTTTCCCGCAAGGTTTGTTTCCCCACAAGGTTTGTTTTCCCACAATGATTGTTTTCTCACAAGGTTTGTTTTCCCACTAGGTTGTTTTTCCCACTAGGTTGGTTTTCCGAAAAGGTTTGTTTTCCCACAAGCTTTGTTTTCCCCCAAGGTTGGTTTTCCCGCAAGGTTGGTTTTCCCACAAGGTTTGTTTTCCCACTGTGTTGGTTTTCCCACAAGGTTTGTTTCCCCACAATGTTTGTTTTCTCACAAGGTTTGTTTTCCCACAAGGTTGGTTTTCCCGAAAGGTTTGTTTCCCCACAAGGTTGGTTTTCCCACAAGGCTGGTTTTCCCGCAGGGTTTGTTTTCCCACAAGGTTAGTTTTCCCGCAAGGTTTGTTTTCCCACAAGGATTGTTTTCTCACAAGGTTTGTTTTCCCACTGTGTTGGTTTTCCCAAAAGGTTCGCTTTCCCGCAAGTTTCGCTTTCCCACAAGGTTGGTTTTCCCACAATGTTTGTTTTCTCACAAGGTTTGTTTTCCCACAAGGTTGGTTTTCCCGAAAGGTTTGTTTCCCCACAAGGTTGGTTTTCCCACAAGGCTGGTTTTCCCGCAGGGTTTGTTTTCCCACAAGGTTAGTTTTCCCGCAAGGTTTTTTTTCCCACAAGGTTAGTTTTCCCACAAGGTTTGTTTCCCCACAAGGTTTGTTTCCCCACAAGGTTTGTTTTCCCACAAGGATTGTTTTCTCTCAAGGTTTGTTTTCCCACTGTGTTGGTTTTCCCAAGAGGTTCGCTTTCCCGCAAGGTTCGCTTTCCCGCAAGGTTGGTTTTCCCACAAGGTTTGTTTTCTCACAAGGTTTGTTTTCCCACTAGGTTTGTTTCCCCACAAGGTTTGTTTTCCCACAAGGTTTGTTTTGCCACAAGGTTGGTTTTCCAGAAAGGTTTGTTTCCCCACAAGGTTGGTTTTCCCACTAGGTTTGTTTTCCCACAAGGTTTGTTTTCCCACTGTGTTGGTTTTCCCAAAATGTTCGCTTTCCCACAAGGTTGGTTTTCCCACAAGGTTGGTTTTCCCACAAGGTTGGTTTTCCCGCAGGGTTTGTTTTCCCACAAGGTTAGTTTTCCCGCAAGGTTTGTTTTCCCACAAGGTTTGTTTTCCCACTGTGTTGGTTTTCCCAAAATGTTCGCTTTCCCACAAGGTTGGTTTTCCCACAAGGTTGGTTTTCCCACAAGGTTGGTTTTCCCGCAGGGTTGCTTTCCCCATAAGGTTGGTTTTCCCACAAGGTTTGTTTTCCCGCAGGGTTTGTTTTCCCACAAGGTTAGTTTTCCCGCAAGGTTTGTTTTCCCACAAGGTTAGTTTTCCCACAAGGTTTGTTTCCCCACAAGGTTTGTTTCCCCACAAGGTTTGTTTTCCCACAAGGATTGTTTTCTCACAAGGTTGTTTTCCCACTGTGTTGGTTTTCCCAAAAGGTTCGCTTTCCCGCAAGGTTGGTTTTCCCCCAAGGTTGGTTTTCCTGCATGGTTTGTTTTCCCACAAGGTTAGTTTTCCCGCAAGGTTTGTTTCCCCACAAGGTTTGTTTTCCCACAAGGTTTGTTTTCCCACTGTGTTGGTTTTCCCAAAAGGTTCGCTTTCCCACAAGGTTGGTTTTCCCACAAGGTTGGTTTTCCCACAAGGTTGGTTTTCCCGCAGGGTTGCTTTCCCCATAAGGTTGGTTTTCCCACAAGGTTTGTTTTCTCACAAGGTTTGTTTTCCCACTAGGTTGTTTTTCCCACTAGGTTGGTTTTCCCACAAGGTTTGTTTTCCCACAAGCTTTGTTTTCCCCCAAGGTTGTTTTTCCCACTAGGTTGGTTTTCTCACAAGGTTTGTTTTCCCACAAGCTTTGTTTTCCCCCAAGGTTGGTTTTCCCGCAAGGTTGGTTTACCCACAAGGTTTGTTTTCCCACTGTGTTGGTTTTCCCAAAAGGTTCGCTTTCCCGCAAGGTTGGTTTTCCCACAAGGTTTGTTTCCCCACTAGGTTTGTTTTCCCACAAGGTTTGTTTTCCCACAAGGTTGGTTTTCCCGAAAGGTTTGTTTCCCCACAAGGTTGGTTTTCCCACAAGGTTGGTTTTCCCGCAGGGTTTGTTTTCCCACAAGGTTAGTTTTCCCGCAAGGTTTGTTTCCCCACAAGGTTTGTTTTCCCACAAGGTTTGTTTTCCCACTGTGTTGGTTTTCCCAAAAGGTTCGCTTTCCCAAAAGGTTGGTTTTCCCACAAGGTTTGTTTACCCACTAGGTTTGTTTTCCCACAAGGTTTGTTTTCCCACAAGGTTGGTTTTCCCGAAAGGTTTGTTTCCCCACAAGGTTGGTTTTCCCACAAGGTTGGTTTTCCCGCAGGGTTTGTTTTCCCACAAGGTTAGTTTTCCCGCAAGGTTTGTTTCCCCACAAGGTTTGTTTTCCCACAAGGTTTGTTTTCCCACTGTGTTGGTTTTCCTAAAAGGTTCGCTTTCCCAAAAGGTTGGTTTTCCCACAAGGTTGGTTTTCCCACAAGGTTGGTTTTCCCGCAGGGTTGCTTTCCCCATAAGGTTGGTTTGCCCAAAAGGTTCGCTTTCCCGCAAGGCTGGTTTTCCCACAAGGTTTGTTTCCCCACAATGTTTGTTTTCTCACAAGGCTTGTTTTCCCACAAGGTTGGTTTTCCCGAAAGGTTTGTTTCCCCACAAGGTTGGTTTTCCCACAAGGCTGGTTTTCCCGCAGGGTTTGTTTTCCCACAAGGTTAGTTTTCCCGTAAGGTTTGTTTTCCCACAAGGTTAGTTTTCCCACAAGGTTTGTTTCCCCACAAGGTTTGTTTCCCCGCAAGGTTTGTTTTCCCACAAGGATTGTTTTCTCACAAGGCTTGTTTTCCCACAAGGTTGGTTTTCCCGAAAGGTTTGTTTCCCCACAAGGTTGGTTTTCCCACAAGGCTGGTTTTCCCGCAGGGTTTTTTTCCCACAAGGTTAGTTTTCCCGCAAGGTTTGCTTTCCCGCAAGGTTCGCTTTCCCGCAAGGTTGGTCTTCCCACTAGGTTTGTTTTCTCACAAGGTTTGTTTTCCCACTAGGTTTGTTTCCCCACAAGGTTTGTTTTCTCACAAGGTTGTTTTCCCACAAGGTTTGTTTTCCCACAAGGTTTGTTTTCCCACAAGGTTTGTTTTGCCACAAGGTTGGTTTTCCAGAAAGGTTTGTTTCCCCACAAGGTTGGTTTTCCCACAAGGTTTGTTTTCCCGCAGGGTTTGTTTTCCCATAAGGTTAGTTTTCCCGCAAGGTTTGTTTTCCCACAAGGTTAGTTTTCCCACAAGGTTTGTTTTCCCACTGTGTTGGTTTTCCCAAAAGGTTCGCTTTCCCAAAAGGTTGGTTTTCCCACAAGGTTTGTTTCCCCACTAGGTTTGTTTTCCCACAAGGTTTGTTTTCCCACAAGGTTGGTTTTCCCGAAAGGTTTGTTTCCCCACAAGGTTGGTTTTCCCACAAGGTTGGTTTTCCCGCAGGGTTTGTTTTCCCACAAGGTTAGTTTTCCCGCAAGGTTTGTTTCCCCACAAGGTTTGTTTTCCCACAAGGTTTGTTTTCCCACTGTGTTGGTTTTCCTAAAAGGTTCGCTTTCCCAAAAGGTTGGTTTTCCCACAAGGTTGGTTTTCCCACAAGGTTGGTTTTCCCGCAGGGTTGCTTTCCCCATAAGGTTGGTTTTCCCAAAAGGTTCGCTTTCCCGCAAGGCTGGTTTTCCCACAAGGTTTGTTTCCCCACAATGTTTGTTTTCTCACAAGGCTTGTTTTCCCACAAGGTTGGTTTTCCCGAAAGGTTTGTTTCCCCACAAGGTTGGTTTTCCCACAAGGCTGGTTTTCCCGCAGGATTTGTTTTCCCACAAGGTTAGTTTTCCCGCAAGGTTTGTTTTCCCACAAGGTTAGTTTTCCCACAAGGTTTGTTTCCCCACAAGGTTTGTTTCCCCACAAGGTTTGTTTTCCCACAAGGATTGTTTTCTCACAAGGCTTGTTTTCCCACAAGGTTGGTTTTCCCGAAAGGTTTGTTTCCCCACAAGGTTGGTTTTCCCACAAGGCTGGTTTTCCCGCAGGGTTTGTTTTCCCACAAGGTTAGTTTTCCCGCAAGGTTTGCTTTCCCGCAAGGTTCGCTTTCCCGCAAGGTTGGTCTTCCCACAAGGTTTGTTTTCTCACAAGGTTGTTTTCCCACAAGGTTTGTTTTCCCACAAGGTTTGTTTTGCCACAAGGTTGGTTTTCCAGAAAGGTTTGTTTCCCCACAAGGTTGGTTTTCCCACAAGGTTTGTTTTCCCGCAGGGTTTGTTTTCCCATAAGGTTAGTTTTCCCGCAAGGTTTGTTTTCCCACAAGGTTAGTTTTCCCACAAGGTTTGTTTCCCCACAATGTTTGTTTCCCCACAAGGTTTGTTTTCCCACAAGGATTGTTTTCTCACAAGGTTTGTTTTCCCACTGTGTTGGTTTTCCAAAAAGGTTCACTTTCCCGCAAGGTTGGTTTTCCCACAAGGTTGGTTTTCCCGCAGGGTTTGTTTCCCCATAAGGTTGGTTTTCCCAAAAGGTTTGTTTTCTCACAAGGTTTGTTTTCCCACTAGGTTGGTTTTCCCACAAGGTTTGTTTTCCCACAAGTTTTGTTTACCCACAAGGTTTGTTTTCCCCCAAGGTTGGTTTTCCCACAAGGTCTGATTTAACACAATGTTTGTTTTCCCACAAGGTTGGTTTTCCCGAAAGGTTTGTTCTCCCACAAGGTTGGTTTTCCCACAAGGTTGGTTTTCCCGCAGGGTTTGTTTTCCCACAAGGTTAGTTTTCCCGCAAGGTTTGTTTTCCCACAAGGTTGGTTTTCCCGAAAGGTTTGTTTCCCCACAAGGTTGGTTTTCCCACAAGGTTGGTTTTCCCGCAGGGTTTGTTTTCCCACAAGGTTAGTTTTCCCGCAAGGTTTGTTTCCCCACAAGGTTTGTTTTCCCACAAGGTTTGTTTTCCCACTGTGTTGGTTTTCCCAAAAGGTTCGCTTTCCCACAAGGTTGGTTTTCCCACTAGGTTGGTTTTCCCACAAGGTTGGGCTTCCCGCAGGGTTGCTTTCCCCATGAGGTTGGTTTTCCCACAAGGTTTGTTTTCTCACAAGGTTTGTTTTCCCACTAGGTTGTTTTTCCCACTAGGTTGGTTTTCCCACAAGGTTTGTTTTCCCACAAGCTTTGTTTTCCCCCAAGGTTTGTTTTCCCACAAGGTTTGTTTTCCCACTGTGTTGGTTTTCCCAAAAGGTTCGCTTTCCCACAAGGTTGGTTTTCCCACAAGGTTGGTTTTCCCACAAGGTTGGTTTTCCCGCAGGGTTGCTTTCCCCATAAGGTTGGTTTTCCCACAAGGTTTGTTTTCCCACAAGGTTTGTTTCCCCACAAGGTTTGTTTCCCCACAAGGTTTGTTTCCCCACAAGGTTTGTTTTCCCACAAGGATTGTTTTCTCACAAGGTTTGTTTTCCCACAAGGTTTGTTTCCCCACAAGGTTTGTTTCCCCACAAGGTTTGTTTTCCCACAAGGTTAGTTTTCCCACAAGGTTTGTTTCCCCACAAGATTTGTTTCCCCACAAGGTTTGTTTTCCCACAAGGATTGTTTTCTCACAAGGTTTGTTTTCCCACTGTGTTGGTTTTCCCAAGAGGTTCGCTTTCCCGCAAGGTTCGCTTTCCCGCAAGGTTGGTTTTCCCACAAGGTTTGTTTTCTCACAAGGTTTGTTTTCCCACTAGGTTTGTTTCCCCACAAGGTTTGTTTTCTCACAAGGTTTGTTTTCCCACAAGGTTTGTTTCCCCACAAGGTTTGTTTCCCCACAAGGTTTGTTGTCCCACAAGGATTGTTTTCTCACAAGGTTTGTTTTCCCACTGTGTTGGTTTTCCCAAGAGGTTCGCTTTCCCGCAAGGTTCGCTTTCCCGCAAGGTTGGTTTTCCCACAAGGTTTGTTTTCTCACAAGGTTTGTTTTCCCACTAGGTTTGTTTCCCCACAAGGTTTGTTTTCTCACAAGGTTTGTTTTCCCACAAGGTTTGTTTTCCCACAAGGTTTGTTTTCCCACAAAGTTTGTTTTGCAACAAGGTTGGTTTTCCAGAAAGGTTGGTTTTCCCACAAGGTTTGTTTTCCCGCAGGGTTTGTTTTCCCACAAGGTTAGTTTTCCCGCAAGGTTTGTTTTCCCACAAGGTTAGTTTTCCCACAAGGTTTGTTTCCCCACAAGGTTTGTTTCCCCACAAGGTTTGTTTTCCCACAAGGATTGTTTTCTCACAAGGTTTGTTTTCCCACTGTGTTGGTTTTCCCAAAAGGTTCGCTTTCCCGCAAGGTTGGTTTTCCTACGCGGTTGGTTTTCCCGCAGGGTTTGTTTCCCCATATGGTTGGTTTTCCCACAAGGTTTGTTTTCCCACAAGGTTTGTTTTCCCACTAGGTTGGTTTTCCCACAAGGTTTGTTTTCCCACAAGGTTTGTTTACCCACAAGGTTTGTTTTCCCCCAAGGTTGGTTTTCCCGCAAGGTTGGTTTTCCCATAAGGTTGGTTTTCCCACAAGGTTGGTTTTCCCGCAAGGTTAGTTTTCCCACAAGGTCTGATTTAACACAATGTTTGTTTTCCCACAAGGTTGGTTTTCCCGAAAGGTTTGTTTCCCCACAAGGTTGGTTTTCCCACAAGGTTGGTTTTCCCGCAGGGTTTGTTTTCCCACAAGGTTAGTTTTCCCGCAAGGTTTGTTTTCCCACAAGGTTGGTTTTCCCGAAAGGTTTGTTTCCCCACAAGGTTGGTTTTCCCACAAGGTTGGTTTTCCCGCAGGGTTTGTTTTCCCACAAGGTTAGTTTTCCCGCAAGGTTTGTTTCCCCACAAGGTTTTTTTTCCCACAAGGTTTGTTTTCCCACTGTGTTGGTTTTCCCAAAAGGTTCGCTTTCCCACAAGGTTGGTTTTCCCACAAGGTTGGTTTTCCCACAAGGTTGGTTTTCCCGCAGGGTTGCTTTCCCTATAAGGTTGGTTTTCCCACAAGATTTGTTTTCTCACAAGGTTTGTTTTCCCACTAGGTTGTTTTTCCCACTAGGTTGGTTTTCCCACAAGGTTTGTTTTCCCACAAGCTTTGTTTTCCCCCAAGGTTGGTTTTCCCGCAGGGTTTGTTTTCCCACAAGGTTAATTTTCCCGCAAGGTTTGTTTCCCCACAAGGTTTGTTTTCCCACAAGGTTTGTTTTCCCACTGTGTTGGTTTTCCCAAAAGGTTCGCTTTCCCACAAGGTTGGTTTTCCCACAAGGTTGGTTTTCCCGCAGGGTTGCTTTCCCCATAAGGTTGGTTTTCCCACAAGGTTTGTTTTCTCACAAGGTTTGTTTTCCCACTAGGTTGTTTTTCCCACTAGGTTGGTTTTCCGAAAAGGTTTGTTTTCCCACAAGCTTTGTTTTTCCCCAAGGTTGGTTTTCCCGCAAGGTTGGTTTACCCAAAATGTTTGTTTTCCCACTGTGTTGGTTTTCCCAAAAGGTTCTCTTTCCCAAAAGGTTCGCTTTCCCGCAAGGTTGGTTTTCCCACAAGGTTTGTTTCCCCACAAGGTTTGTTTTCCCACAAGGTTTTTTTTCCCACAAGGTTGGTTTTTCCGAAAGGTTTGTTTCCCCACAAGGTTGGTTTTCCCACAAGGTTGGTTTTCCCGCAGGGTTTGTTTTCCCACAAGGTTAGTTTTCCCTTAAGGTTTGTTTCCCCACAAGGTTTGTTTTCCCACAAGGTTTGTTTTCCCACAAGGTTGGTTTTCCCCCAAGGTTGGTTTTCCCACAAGGTTTGTTTTCCCACAAGGTTGGTTTTTCCGAAAGGTTTGTTTCCCCACAAGGTTGGTTTTCCCACAAGGTTGGTTTTCCCGCAGGGTTTGTTTTCCCACAAGGTTAGTTTTCCCTGAAGGTTTGTTTCCCCACAAGGATTGTTTTCCCACAAGGTTTGTTTTCCCGCAAGGTTGGTTTTCCCATAAGGTTGGTTTTCCCACAAGGTTGGTTTTCCCGCAAGGTTAGTTTTCCCACAAGGTCTGATTTAACACAATGTTTGTTTTCCCACAAGGTTGGTTTTCCCGAAAGGTTTGTTCTCCCACAAGGCTGGTTTTCCCACAAGGTTGGTTTTCCCGCAGGGTTTGTTTTCCCACAAGGTTAGTTTTCTCGCAAGGTTTGTTTTCCCACAAGGTTGGTTTTCCCGAAAGGTTTGTTTCCCCACAAGGTTGGTTTTCCCACAAGATTGGTTTTCCCGCAGGGTTTGTTTTCCCACAAGGTTAGTTTTCCCGCAAGGTTTGTTTCCCCACAAGGTTTGTTTTCCCACAAGGTTTGTTTTCCCACTGTGTTGGTTTTCCCAAAAGGTTCGCTTTCCCACAAGGTTGGTTTTCCCACAAGGTTGGTTTTCCCACAAGGTTGGTTTTCCCGCAGGGTTGCTTTCCCCATGAGGTTGGTTTTCCCACAAGGTTTGTTTTCTCGCAAGGTTTGTTTTCCCACAAGGTTTGTTTTCCCACTGTGTTGGTTTTCCCAAAAGGTTCGCTTTCCCACAAGGTTGGTTTTCCCACAAGGTTGGTTTTCCCACAAGGTTAGTTTTCCCACAAGGTTTGTTTCCCCACAAGATTTGTTTCCCCACAAGGTTTGTTTTCCCACAAGGATTGTTTTCTCACAAGGTTTGTTTTCCCACTGTGTTGGTTTTCCCAAGAGGTTCGCTTTCCCGCAAGGTTCGCTTTCCCGCAAGGTTGGTTTTCCCACAAGGTTTGTTTTCTCACAAGGTTTGTTTTCCCACTAGGTTTGTTTCCCCACAAGGTTTGTTTTCTCACAAGGTTTGTTTTCCCACAAGGTTTGTTTCCCCACAAGGTTTGTTTCCCCACAAGGTTTGTTGTCCCACAAGGATTGTTTTCTCACAAGGTTTGTTTTCCCACTGTGTTGGTTTTCCCAAGAGGTTCGCTTTCCCGCAAGGTTCGCTTTCCCGCAAGGTTGGTTTTCCCACAAGGTTTGTTTTCTCACAAGGTTTGTTTTCCCACTAGGTTTGTTTCCCCACAAGGTTTGTTTTCTCACAAGGTTTGTTTTCCCACAAGGCTTGTTTTCCCACAAGGTTTGTTTTCCCACAAAGTTTGTTTTGCAACAAGGTTGGTTTTCCAGAAAGGTTGGTTTTCCCACAAGGTTTGTTTTCCCGCAGGGTTTGTTTTCCCACAAGGTTAGTTTTCCCGCAAGGTTTGTTTTCCCACAAGGTTAGTTTTCCCACAAGGTTTGTTTCCCCACAAGGTTTGTTTCCCCACAAGGTTTGTTTTCCCACAAGGATTGTTTTCTCACAAGGTTTGTTTTCCCACTGTGTTGGTTTTCCCAAAAGGTTCGCTTTCCCGCAAGGTTGGTTTTCCTACAAGGTTGGTTTTCCCGCAGGGTTTGTTTCCCCATATGGTTGGTTTTCCCACAAGGTTTGTTTTCCCACAAGGTTTGTTTTCCCACTAGGTTGGTTTTCCCACAAGGTTTGTTTTCCCACAAGGTTTGTTTACCCACAAGGTTTGTTTTCCCCCAAGGTTGGTTTTCCCGCAAGGTTGGTTTTCCCATAAGGTTGGTTTTCCCACAAGGTTGGTTTTCCCGCAAGGTTAGTTTTCCCACAAGGTCTGATTTAACACAATGTTTGTTTTCCCACAAGGTTGGTTTTCCCGAAAGGTTTGTTTCCCCACAAGGTTGGTTTTCCCACAAGGTTGGTTTTCCCGCAGGGTTTGTTTTCCCACAAGGTTAGTTTTCCCGCAAGGTTTGTTTTCCCACAAGGTTGGTTTTCCCGAAAGGTTTGTTTCCCCACAAGGTTGGTTTTCCCACAAGGTTGGTTTTCCCGCAGGGTTTGTTTTCCCACAAGGTTAGTTTTCCCGCAAGGTTTGTTTCCCCACAAGGTTTTTTTTCCCACAAGGTTTGTTTTCCCACTGTGTTGGTTTTCCCAAAAGGTTCGCTTTCCCACAAGGTTGGTTTTCCCACAAGGTTGGTTTTCCCACAAGGTTGGTTTTCCCGCAGGGTTGCTTTCCCTATAAGGTTGGTTTTCCCACAAGATTTGTTTTCTCACAAGGTTTGTTTTCCCACTAGGTTGTTTTTCCCACTAGGTTGGTTTTCCCACAAGGTTTGTTTTCCCACAAGCTTTGTTTTCCCCCAAGGTTGGTTTTCCCGCAGGGTTTGTTTTCCCACAAGGTTAATTTTCCCGCAAGGTTTGTTTCCCCACAAGGTTTGTTTTCCCACAAGGTTAGGTTAGGTTAGGTTAGGTTAGGTTAGGTTAGGTTAGGTTAGGTTAGGTTAGGTTAGGTTAGGTTAGGTTAGGTTAGGTTAGGTTAGGTTAGGTTAGGTTAGGTTAGGTTAGGTTAGGTTAGGTTAGGTTAGGTTAGGTTAGGTTAGGTTAGGTTAGGTTAGGTTAGGTTAGGTTAGGTTAGGTTAGGTTAGGTTAGGTTAGGTTAGGTTAGGTTAGTTAGGTTAGGTTAGGTTAGGTTAGGTTAGGTTAGGTTAGGTTAGGTTAGGTTAGGTTAGGTTAGGTTAGGTTAGGTTAGGTTAGGTTAGGTTAGGTTAGGTTAGGTTAGGTTAGGTTAGGTTAGGTTAGGTTAGGTTAGGTTAGGTTAGGTTAGGTTTAGGTTAGGTTAGGTTAGGTTAGGTTAGGTTAGGTTAGGTTAGGTTAGGTTAGGTTAGGTTAGGTTAGGTTAGGTTAGGTTAGGTTAGGTTAGGTTAGGTTAGGTTAGGTTAGGTTAGGTTAGGTTAGGTTAGGTTAGGTTAGGTTAGGTTAGGTTAGGTTAGGTTAGGTTAGGTTAGGTTAGGTTAGGTTAGGTTAGGTTAGGTTAGGTTAGGTTAGGTTAGGTTAGGTTAGGTTAGGTTAGGTTAGGTTAGGTTAGGTTAGGTTAGGTTAGGTTAGGTTAGGTTAGGTTAGGTTAGGTTAGGTTAGGTTAGGTTAGGTTAGGTTAGGTTAGGTTAGGTTAGGTTAGGTTAGGTTAGGTTAGGTTAGGTTAGGTTAGGTTAGGTTAGGTTAGGTTAGGTTAGGTTAGGTTAGGTTAGGTTAGGTTAGGTTAGGTTAGGTTAGGTTAGGTTAGGTTAGGTTAGGTTAGGTTAGGTTAGGTTAGGTTAGGTTAGGTTAGGTTAGGTTAGGTTAGGTTAGGTTAGGTTAGGTTAGGTTAGGTTAGGTTAGGTTAGGTTAGGTTAGGTTAGGTTAGGTTAGGTTAGGTTTA
>JAKZAP010000161.1:2500-83874 GCA_023053575.1 Branchinecta lynchi | reverse complement strand
CCCATAAGGTTGGTTTTCCCACAAGGTTTGTTTTCACACAAGTTTTGTTTTCCCACTAGGTTGGCTTTCCCACAAGGTTTGTTTTCCCACAAGGTTTGTTTTCCCCCAAGGTTGGTTTTCTCGCAAGGTTGGTTTTCCCTTAAGGTTTGTTTTCCCACAAGGTTTGTTTTCTCACAAGGTTTGTTTTCCCACTGTTTTGGTTTTCCCACAAGGTTGTCTTTCCCACAAGGTTTGTTTTCCCACAAGGTTTGTTTTCCCACTAGGTTTGTTTTCCCTCAAGATTTGTTTTTCCTCTAGGTTGTTTTTCCCACAAGGTTGGTTTTCCCACAAGGTTTGTTTTCCCCAAAGGTTGGTTTTCCCGAAAGGTTTGTTTCCCCACAAGGTTAGTTTTCCCACAAGGTTGGTTTTCCCGCAGGGTTTGTTTTCCCACAAGGTTAGTTTTCCCGCAAGATTTGTTTCCCCACAAGGTTTGTTTCTCACAAGGTTTGTTTTCTCACAAGGTTTGTTTTCCCACTAGGCTTGTTTCCCTACAAGGTTTGTTTTCCCACAAGTTTTGTTTTCCCTCAAGGTTGGTTTTCCCGCCAGGTTGGTTTTCCCACAAGGTTTGTTTTCCCACTGTGTTGGTTTTCCCAAAAGGTTCGCTTTCCCACAAGGTTGGTTTTCCCGCAAGGTTTGTTTCCCCACAAGGTTTGTTTTCCCACAAGGATTCTTTTCTCACAAGGTTTGTTTTCCCACTGTGTTGGTTTTCCCAAAAGGTTCGCTTTCACACAAGGTTGGTTTTCCACAAGGTTAGTTTTCCCGCAAGGTTTGTTTTCCCACAAGGTTGGTTTTCCCACAAGGTTTGTTTTCCCACAAGGTTTGTTTTCCCGCAAGGTTTGTTTTCCCACAAGGTTGTTTTTCCCACAAGGTTTGTTTTCCCACAAGGTTTGTTTTCCCACAAGATTTGTTTTCCCACTAGGTTGGTTTTCCCACAAGGTTGGTTTTGCCTCAAGGTTAGTTTTAAGACAAGGTTGGTTTTCCCACAAGGTTTGTTTCCCCACAAGGATGGTTTTCCCACAAGGTTTGTTTTCCCACAAGGTTTGTTTTCCCACAAGGTTTGTTTTCCTACAAGGTTTGTTTTCCCACAAGGTTGGTTTTCCCGAAAGGTTTGTTTCCCCACAAGGTTTGTTTTCCCACTAGGTTTGTTTTCCCATAAGGTTGGTTTTCCCACAAGGTTTGTTTTCACACAAGTTTTGTTTTCCCACTAGGTTGGCTTTCCCACAAGGTTTGTTTTCCCACAAGGTTTGTTTTCCCCCAAGGTTGGTTTTCCCGCAAGGTTGGTTTTCCCTCAAGGATTGTTTTCCCACAAGGTTTGTTTTCTCACAAGGTTTGTTTTCCCACTGTTTTGGTTTTTCACAAGGTTGTCTTTCCCACAAGGTTTGTTTTCCCACAAGGTTTGTTTTCCCACTAGGTTTGTTTTCCCTCAAGATTTGTTTTCCTCTAGGTTGTTTTTCCCACAAGGTTGGTTTTCCCACAAGGTTTGTTTCCCCACAAGGTTTGTTTCTCACAAGGATTGTTTTCTCACAAGGTTTGTTTTCCCACTAGGCTTGTTTCCCTACAAGGTTTGTTTTCCCACAAGTTTTGTTTTCCCCCAAGGTTGGTTTTCCCGCCAGGTTGGTTTTCCCACAAGGTTTGTTTTCCCACTGTGTTGGTTTTCCCAAAAGGTTCGCTTTCCCACAAGGTTGGTTTTCCCACAAGGTTGGTTTTCCCGCAGGGTTTCTTTCCCCATAAGGTTGGTTTTCCCACAAGGTTTGTTTTCTCACAAGGTTTGTTTTCCCACTAGGTTGTTTTTCCCACTAGTTTGGTTTTCCCACAAGGTTTGTTTTCCCACAAGGTTGGTTTTCCCCCAAGGTTGGTTTTCCCGCAAGGTTGGTTTTCCCACAAGGTTTGTTTTCCCACTGTGTTGATTTTCCCAAAATGTTCGCTTTCCGCAAGGTTGGTTTTCCCACAAGGTTTGTTTCCCCACAAGGTTTGTTTTCCCACAAGGTTTGTTTTCCCACAAGGTTTGTTTTCCCACAAGGTTTGTTTTCCCACAAGGTTGGTTTTCCCGAAAGGTTTGTTTCCCCACAAGGTTTGTTTTCCCACTAGGTTTGTTTTCCCATAAGGTTGGTTTTCCCACAAGGTTTGTTTTCTCACAAGGTTTGTTTTCCCACTAGGTTTGTTTCCCCACAAGGTTTGTTTTCTCACAAGGTTTGTTTTCCCACAAGGTTTGTTTTCCCACAAGGTTTGTTTTCCCACAAGGTTGGTTTTCCCGAAAGGTTTGTTTTCACACAAGGTTTGTTTCCCCACAAGGTTTGTTTCTCCACAAGGTTTGTTTTCACACAAGGATTGTTTTCTCACAAGGTTTGTTTTCCCACTGTGTTGGTTTTCCCAAAAGGTTCGCTTTCCCGCAAGGTTGGTTTTCCCACAAGGTTGGTTTTCCCGCAGGGTTTGTTTCCCCATAAGGTTGGTTTTCCCACAAGGTTAGTTTTCCCGCAAGGTGTTTCCCCACAAGGTTTGTTTCTCACAAGGATTGTTTTCTCACAAGGTTTGTTTTCCCACTAGGCTTGTTTCCCTACAAGGTTTGTTTTCCCACAAGTTTTGTTTTCCCCCAAGGTTGGTTTTCCCGCCAGGTTGGTTTTCCCACAAGGTTTGTTTTCCCACTGTGTTGGTTTTCCCAAAAGGTTCGCTTTCCCACAAGGTTGGTTTTCCCACAAGGTTGGTTTTCCCGCAGGGTTTCTTTCCCCATAAGGTTGGTTTTCCCACAAGGTTTGTTTTCTCACAAGGTTTGTTTTCCCACTAGGTTGTTTTTCCCACTAGTTTGGTTTTCCCACAAGGTTTGTTTTCCCACAAGGTTGGTTTTCCCCCAAGGTTGGTTTTCCCGCAAGGTTGGTTTTCCCACAAGGTTTGTTTTCCCACTGTGTTGATTTTCCCAAAATGTTCGCTTTCCGCAAGGTTGGTTTTCCCACAAGGTTTGTTTCCCCACAAGGTTTGTTTTCCCACAAGGTTTGTTTTCCCACAAGGTTTGTTTTCCCACAAGGTTTGTTTTCCCACAAGGTTGGTTTTCCCGAAAGGTTTGTTTCCCCACAAGGTTTGTTTTCCCACTAGGTTTGTTTTCCCATAAGGTTGGTTTTCCCACAAGGTTTGTTTTCTCACAAGGTTTGTTTTCCCACTAGGTTTGTTTCCCCACAAGGTTTGTTTTCTCACAAGGTTTGTTTTCCCACAAGGTTTGTTTTCCCACAAGGTTTGTTTTCCCACAAGGTTGGTTTTCCCGAAAGGTTTGTTTTCACACAAGGTTTGTTTCCCCACAAGGTTTGTTTCTCCACAAGGTTTGTTTTCACACAAGGATTGTTTTCTCACAAGGTTTGTTTTCCCACTGTGTTGGTTTTCCCAAAAGGTTCGCTTTCCCGCAAGGTTGGTTTTCCCACAAGGTTGGTTTTCCCGCAGGGTTTGTTTCCCCATAAGGTTGGTTTTCCCACAAGGTTTGTTTTCTCACAAGGTTTGTTTTCCCACTAGGTTGGTTTTCCCACAAGGTTTGTTTTCCGACAAGGTTTGTTTTCCTCCAAGGTTGGTTTTCCCGCAAGGTTGGTTTCCCACAAGGTTGGTTTTCGCACAAGGTTGGTTTTCCCGCAAGGTTAGTTTTCCCACAAGGTCTGTTTTAACACAAGGTTTGTTTTCCCACTAGGTTTGTTTTCCCACAAGGTTAGTTTTCTCACAAGGTTTGTTTTCCCACAAGATTTGTTTTCCCACTAGGTTGGTTTTCCCACAAGGTTGGTTTCCCACTGTGTTGGTTTTCCCAAAAGGTTCGCTTTCACACAAGGTTGGTTTTCCCACAAGGTTAGTTTTCCCGCAAGGTTTGTTTTCCCACAAGGTTGGTTTTCCCACAAGGCTAGTGGGAAAACCAACCTAGTGGGTTTGTTTTCCCACAAGGTTTGTTTTAAGACAAGGTTGGTTTTCCCACAAGGTTTGTTTCCCCACAAGGTTTGTTTTCCCACAAGGTTGGTTTTCCCGAAAGGTTTGTTTCCCCACAAGGTTTGTTTTCCCACTAGGTTTGTTTTCCCATAAGGTTGGTTTTCCCACAAGGTTTGTTTTCACACAAGTTTTGTTTTCCCACTAGGTTGGCTTTCCCACAAGGTTTGTTTTCCCACAAGGTTTGTTTTCCCCCAAGGTTGGTTTTCCCGCAAGGTTGGTTTTCCCTCAAGGTTTGTTTTCCCACAAGGTTTGTTTTCTCACAAGGTTTGTTTTCCCACTGTTTTGGTTTTTCACAAGGTTGTCTTTCCCACAAGGTTTGTTTTCCCACAAGGTTTGTTTTCCCACTAGGTTTGTTTTCCCTCAAGATTTGTTTTTCCTCTAGGTTGTTTTTCCCACAAGGTTGGTTTTCCCACAAGGTTTGTTTTCCCCAAAGGTTGGTTTTCCCGAAAGGTTTGTTTCCCCACAAGGTTGGTTTTCCCACAAGGTTGGTTTTCCCGCAGGGTTTGTTTTCCCACAAGGTTAGTTTTCCCGCAAGGTTTGTTTCCCCACAAGGTTTGTTTCTCACAAGGATTGCTTTCTCACAAGGTTTGTTTTCCCACTAGGCTTGTTTCCCTACAAGGTTTGTTTTCCCACAAGTTTTGTTTTCCCCCAAGGTTGGTTTTCCCGCCAGGTTGGTTTTCCCACAAGGTTTGTTTTCCCACTGTGTTGGTTTTCCCAAAAGGTTCGCTTTCCCACAAGGTTGGTTTTCCCACAAGGTTGGTTTTCCCGCAGGGTTTCTTTCCCCATAAGGTTGGTTTTCCCACAAGGTTTGTTTTGTTCACAAGGTTTGTTTTCCCACTAGGTTGTTTTTCCCACTAGTTTGGTTTTCCCACAAGGTTTGTTTTCCCACAAGGTTGGTTTTCCCCCAAGGTTGGTTTTCCCGCAAGGTTGGTTTTCCCACAAGGTTTGTTTTCCCACTGTGTTGATTTTCCCAAAATGTTCGCTTTCCCGCAAGGTTGGTTTTCCCACAAGGTTTGTTTCCCCACAAGGTTTGTTTTCCCACAAGGTTTTTTTTCCCACAAGGTTGGTTTTCCCGAAAGGTTTGTTTCTCCACAAGGTTTGTTTTCCCACTAGGTTTGTTTTCCCATAAGGTTGGTTTTCCCACAAGGTTTGTTTTCTCACAAGGTTTGTTTTCCCACTAGGTTTGTTTCCCCACAAGGTTTGTTTTCTCACAAGGTTTGTTTTCCCACAAGGTTTGTTTTCCCACAAGGTTTGTTTTCCCACAAGGTTGGTTTTCACGAAAGGTTTGTTTTCACACAAGGTTTGTTTCCCCACAAGGTTTGTTTCCCCACAAGGTTTGTTTTCACACAAGGATTGTTTTCTCACAAGGTTTGTTTTCCCACTGTGTTGGTTTTCCCAAAAGGTTCGCTTTCCCGCAAGGTTGGTTTTCCCACAAGGTTGGTTTTCCCGCAGGGTTTGTTTCCCCATAAGGTTGGTTTTCGTTTTCTCACAAGGTTTGTTTTCCCACTAGGTTGGTTTTCCCACAAGGTTTGTTTTCCGACAAGGTTTATTTTCCTCCAAGGTTGGTTTTCCCGCAAGGTTGGTTTCCCACAAGGTTGGTTTTCGCACAAGGTTGGTTTTCCCGCAAGGTTAGTTTTCCCACAAGGTCTGTTTTAACACAAGGTTTGTTTTCCCACAAGGTGAGTTTCCCCACAAGGTTTGTTTTCCCACAAGGTTTGTTTTCTCACAAGGTTTGTTTTCCCACTGTTTTGGTTTTCCCACAAGGTTGGCTTTCCCACAAGGTTTGTTTTCCCACAAGGTTTGTTTTCCCATTAGGTTTGTTTTCCCACAAGGTTAGTTTTCTCACAAGGTTTGTTTTCCCACAAGATTTGTTTTCCCACTAGGTT
Source organism: Branchinecta lynchi (assembly GCA_023053575.1). Classification (NCBI taxonomy): domain Eukaryota; kingdom Metazoa; phylum Arthropoda; class Branchiopoda; order Anostraca; family Branchinectidae; genus Branchinecta; species Branchinecta lynchi. Next base: position 77,998 of record JAKZAP010000161.1, on the reverse strand, counting down.
GGTTTTCCCACAAGGTTGGTTTCCACACAAGGTTTGTTTTCCCACAAGGATTGTTTTCTCACAAGGTTTGTTTTCCCACTGTGTTGGTTTTCCCAAAAGGTGCGCTTTCACACAAGGTTTGTTTTCCCCAAAGGTTGGTTTTCCCGAAAGGTTTGTTTCCCCACAAGGTTGGTTTTCCCACAAGGTTTGTTTTCCCATTAGGTTTGTTTTCCCACAAGGTTAGTTTTCTCACAAGGTTTGTTTTCCCACAAGATTTGTTTTCCCACTAGGTTGGTTTTCCCACAAGGTTGGTTTCCACACAAGGTTTGTTTTCCCACAAGGATTGTTTTCTCACAAGGTTTGTTTTCCCACTGTGTTGGTTTTCCCAAAAGGTGCGCTTTCACACAAGGTTTGTTTTCCCCAAAGGTTGGTTTTCCCGAAAGGTTTGTTTCCCCACAAGGTTGGTTTTCCCACAAGGTTGGTTTTCCCGCAGGGTTTGTTTTCCCACAAGGTTAGTTTTCCCGCAAGGTTTGTTTCCCCACAAGGTTTGTTTCTCACAAGGATTGCTTTCTCACAAGGTTTGTTTTCCCACTAGGCTTGTTTCCCTACAAGGTTTGTTTTCCCACAAGTTTTGTTTTCCCCCAAGGTTGGTTTTCCCGCCAGGTTGGTTTTCCCACAAGGTTTGTTTTCCCACTGTGTTGGTTTTCCCAAAAGGTTCGCTTTCCCACAAGGTTGGTTTTCCCACAAGGTTGGTTTTCCCGCAGGGTTTCTTTCCCCATAAGGTTGGTTTTCCCACAAGGTTTGTTTTGTTCACAAGGTTTGTTTTCCCACTAGGTTGTTTTTCCCACTAGTTTGGTTTTCCCACAAGGTTTGTTTTCCCACAAGGTTGGTTTTCCCCCAAGGTTGGTTTTCCCGCAAGGTTGGTTTTCCCACAAGGTTTGTTTTCCCACTGTGTTGATTTTCCCAAAATGTTCGCTTTCCCGCAAGGTTGGTTTTCCCACAAGGTTTGTTTCCCCACAAGGTTTGTTTTCCCACAAGGTTTTTTTTCCCACAAGGTTGGTTTTCCCGAAAGGTTTGTTTCTCCACAAGGTTTGTTTTCCCACTAGGTTTGTTTTCCCATAAGGTTGGTTTTCCCACAAGGTTTGTTTTCTCACAAGGTTTGTTTTCCCACTAGGTTTGTTTCCCCACAAGGTTTGTTTTCTCACAAGGTTTGTTTTCCCACAAGGTTTGTTTTCCCACAAGGTTTGTTTTCCCACAAGGTTGGTTTTCACGAAAGGTTTGTTTTCACACAAGGTTTGTTTCCCCACAAGGTTTGTTTCCCCACAAGGTTTGTTTTCACACAAGGATTGTTTTCTCACAAGGTTTGTTTTCCCACTGTGTTGGTTTTCCCAAAAGGTTCGCTTTCCCGCAAGGTTGGTTTTCCCACAAGGTTGGTTTTCCCGCAGGGTTTGTTTCCCCATAAGGTTGGTTTTCGTTTTCTCACAAGGTTTGTTTTCCCACTAGGTTGGTTTTCCCACAAGGTTTGTTTTCCGACAAGGTTTATTTTCCTCCAAGGTTGGTTTTCCCGCAAGGTTGGTTTCCCACAAGGTTGGTTTTCGCACAAGGTTGGTTTTCCCGCAAGGTTAGTTTTCCCACAAGGTCTGTTTTAACACAAGGTTTGTTTTCCCACAAGGTGAGTTTCCCCACAAGGTTTGTTTTCCCACAAGGTTTGTTTTCTCACAAGGTTTGTTTTCCCACTGTTTTGGTTTTCCCACAAGGTTGGCTTTCCCACAAGGTTTGTTTTCCCACAAGGTTTGTTTTCCCATTAGGTTTGTTTTCCCACAAGGTTAGTTTTCTCACAAGGTTTGTTTTCCCACAAGATTTGGTTTCCCACTAGGTTGGTTTTCCCACAAGGTTGGTTTCCACACAAGGTTTGTTTTCCCACAAGGATTGTTTTCTCACAAGGTTTGTTTTCCCACTGTGTTGGTTTTCCCAAAAGGTGCGCTTTCACACAAGGTTGGTTTTCCCACAAGGTTAGTTTTCCCGCAAGGTTTGTTTTCCCACAAGGTTGGTTTTCCCACTGTGTTGGTTTTCCCAAAAGGTGCGCTTTCACACAAGGTTGGTTTTCCCGAAAGGTTTGTTTCCCCACAAGGTTTGTTTCTTGTGGGAAAACCAACCTTGCGGGAAAACCAACCTTGTGGGAAAACAAACCCACTAGGTTGTTTTTCCCACTAGCCTTGTGGGAAAACCAACCTTGTGGGAAAACAAACCTTGCGGGAAAACTAACCTTGTGGGAAAACCAACCTTGTGTGAAAGCGAACCTTTTCTGAAAACCAACACAGTGGGAAAACAAACCTTGTGAGAAAACAATTCTTGTGGGAAAACAAACCTAGTGGAAAAACAAACCTTGTGGGAAAACAAACCTTGTGGGAAAGCCAACCTTGTAGGAAAACCAAAACAGTGGGAAAACAAACCTTGTGAGAAAACAAACCTTGTGGGAAAACAAACCTTGTGGGGAAACAAACCTTGTGGGAAAACAAACCTTAGGTTAAAACAGACCTTGTGGGAAAACTAACCTTGCGGGAAAACCAACCTTGTGGGAAAACCAACCTTTCGGGAAAACCAACCTTGGGAAAAAACAAACCTTGCGGGAAAACCAACCTTGTGGGAAAACCAACCTTGTGAGAAAACCAACCTTGCGGGAAAACCAACCGTGGGGGAAAACAAACCTTGGGGGAAAACAAACCTTGTGAGAAAACTAACCTTGTGGGAAAACCAACCCATCGCCTACTTTTCTATATATCTCTTCGGTTTCCATCACCATCATTAATTTCCCGGCATCGTGACAATAGGTCACTCGGTCTTTATCCTAGCTCCAGTTAGCTGCTCGCTAATCCGAGGTCAGGCTTTGATCCATTTCATTCTAAGTATTTTGGCTGCGTAATGAATCCGCAGCCAAAAGCAGTTCTCTTTCATCCTTGGTCGGAGCAAGACCTGAGTTACTCTGTATTATAATTTATGGTAAGGACCAGTTTATATATTTAGTTAGGGACCCCTTTAGTGCTGTATTATATGTTCTTGTACACGATTTACATGAGATAAATTAACTATAGACGTTATGGTCCATCTCGGCTAGTAGGCCTCGGGCTTGACTGGATATGTGAATTCCAGCTTCGCTAGGATGTGTGAACCAGCTTGATTAGGGATTTCTGGATTGACTGCGGCTGAGCTATAGAATTCCCTGAGACTTTCCCTTGTCTCATTTAAACGGTTTCCTGACTGGTCCTGGGGCTAGTGGGCACCTACGGTGTCAGAATGTCTTCAGCCCACACCCCAGGAGCCTTATCTTCATTAAACCTCGCCTCCACTCGTCCATCCTCTTAACACTAGTGGAAAAACAAATCTTGTGGGAAAACAAACCTAGTGGGAAAACAAACCTTGTGGGAAAACAAACCTTGTGGGAAAGCCAACCTTGTGGGAAAACCAAAACAGTGGGAAAACAAACCTTGTGAGAAAACAAACCTTGTGAGAAAACAAACCTTCTGGGAAAACAAACCTTGTGGGGAAACAAACCTTGTGGGAAAACAAACCTTGTGTTAAAACAGACCTTGTGGGAAAACTAACCTTGCGGGAAAACCAACCTTGTGGGAAAACCAACCTTGTGGGAAAACCAACCTTGTGGGAAAGCGAACCTTTTGGGAAAACCAACACAGTGGGAAAACAAACCTTGTGAGAAAACAATCCTTGTGGGAAAACAAACCTTGTGGGGAAACAAACCTCGTGGGGAAACAAACCTTGTGGGAACACTAACCTTTTGGGAAAACAAACCCTGCGGGAAAACCAACCTTGTGGGAAAACAAACCTTGTGGGAAAACAAACCTTGTGGGAAAACAAACCTTATGGGGAAACGAACCTTGTGGGAAAACCAACCTTGTGAGAAAACTAACCTTGTTGGAAAACCAACCTTGTGGGAAAACCAACCTAGAGGAAAAACAAATCTTGTGGGAAAACAAACCTAGTGGGAAAACAAACCTTGTGGGAAAACAAACCTTGTGGGAAAGCCAACCTTGTGGGAAAACCAAAACAGTGGGGAAACAAACCTTGTGAGAAAACAAACCTTCTGAGAAAACAAACCTTCTGGGAAAACAAACCTTGTGGGGAAACAAACCTTGTGGGAAAACAAACCTTGTGTTAAAACAGACCTTGTGGGAAAACTAACCTTGCGGGAAAACCAACCTTGTGGGAAAACCAACCTTGTGGGAAAACCAACCTTATGGGAAAGCGAACTTTTTGGGAAAACCAACACAGTGGGAAAACAAACCTTGTGAGAAAACAATCCTTGTGGGAAAACAAACCTTTCGGGAAAACCAACCTTGTGAGAAAACTAACCTTGTGGGAAAACCAACCTTGTGGGAAAACCAACCTAGAGGAAAAACAAATCTTGTGGGAAAACAAACCTAGTGGGAAAACAAACCTTGTGGGAAAACAAACCTTGTGGGAAAGCCAACCTTGTGGGAAAACCAAAACAGTGGGAAAACAAACCTTGTGAGAAAACAAACCTTCTGAGAAAACAAACCTTCTGGGAAAACAAACCTTGTGGGGAAACAAACCTTGTGGGGAAACAAACCTTGTGGGAAAACTAACCTTTTGGGAAAACAAACCCTGCGGGAAAACCAACCTTGTGGGAAAACAAACCTTGTGGGATAACAAACCTTGTGGGAAAACAAACCTTGTGGGAAAACAAACCCTGCGGGAAAACCAACCTTGTGGGAAAACCAACCTTGTGGGGAAACAAACCTTTCGGGAAAACCAACCTTGTGGGAAAACCAACCTTGTGGGAAAACCAACCTAGAGGAAAAACAAATCTTGTGGGAAAACAAACCTAGTGGGAAAACAAACCTTGTGGGAAAACAAATCTTGTGGGAAAACTAACCTTGTGGGAAAACAAACCTTGCGGGAAAACTAACCTTGTGGGAAAACAAACCCTGCGGGAAAACCAACCTTGTGGGAAAACCAACCTTGTGGGGAAACAAACCTTTCGGGAAAACAAACCTTGTGGGAAAACTAACCTTTTGGGGAAACAAACCCTGCGGGAAAACCAGCCTTGTGGGAAAACCAACCTTGTGGGAAAACAAACCTTGTGGGAAAACCAACCTTATGGGGAAACAAACCTTGTGGGAAAACCAACCTTGTGAGAAAACTAACCTTGTGGGAAAACCAACCTTGTGGGAAAACCAACCTAGAGGAAAAACAAATCTTGTGGGAAAACAAACCTAGTGGGAAAACAAACCTTGTGGGAAAACAAACCTTGCGGGAAAACTAACCTTGTGGGAAAACAAACCCTGCGGGAAAACCAACCTTGTGGGAAAACCAACCTTATGGGAAAACAAACCTAGTGGGAAAACAAACCTTGTGGGGAAACAAACCTTTCGGGAAAACCAACCTTGTGGGAAAACAAAACTTGTGGGAAAACAAACCTTGTCGGAAAACAAACCTTTTGGGAAATCAAACCTTATGGGAAAACAAACCTTTTGGGAAAACAAACCTTATGGGAAAACAAACCTTGTGGGGAAACAAACCTTGTGGGAAAACCAACCTTGCGGGAAAGCGAACCTTTTGGGAAAACCAACACAGTGGGAAAACAAACCTTGTGGGAAAACCAACCTTGCGGGAAAACCAACCTTGGGGGAAAACAAAGCTTGTGGGAAAACAAACCTTGTGGGAAAACCAACCTAGTGGGAAAAACAACCTAGTGGGAAAACAAACCTTGTGAGAAAACAAACCTTGTGGGAAAACCAACCTTATGGGGAAAGCAACCCTGCGGGAAAACCAACCTTGTGGGAAAACCAACCTTGTAGGAAAGCGAACCTTTTGGGAAAACCAACACAGTGGGAAAACAAACCTTGTGGGAAAACCAACCTTGCGGGAAAACCAACGTTGGGGGAAAACAAACCTTGTGGGGAAACAAACCTAGTGGGAAAACAAACCTTGTGAAAAAACAATCCTTGTGGGAAAACAAACCTTTTCGGAAAACCAACCTTATGGGGAAAGAAACCCTGCGGGAAAACCAACCTTGGGGGAAAACAAACCTTGTGGAAAAACAAACCTAGTGGGAAAAACAACCTGGTGGGAAAACAAACCTTGTGAGAAAACAAACCTTGTGGGAAAACCAACCTTATGGGGAAAGAAACCCTGCGGGAAAACCAACCTTGTGGGAAAACCAACCTTGTGGGAAAGCGAACCTTTTGGTTAGGTTAGGTCTAGGTTAGGTCTAGGTTGGTTTTCCCACAAGGTTGGTTTTCCCACAAGGTTAGTTTTCTCACAAGGTTGGTTTTCCCATAAGGTTTGTTTCCCCATAAGGTTTGTTTTCCCACAAGGTTTGTTTTCCCACAAGGTTTGTTTTCCCACAAGGTTTGTTTTCCCACAAGGCTGGTTTTCCCGCAGGGTTAATTTTCCCAAAAGGTTAGTTTTCCCACAAGGTTTGTTTCCCCACAAGGTTTGTTTCCCCACAAGGTTTTTTTTCCCACAAGGATTGTTTTCTCACAAGGTTTGTTTTCCCACTGTGTTGGTTTTCCCACAAGGTTGGTTTTCCCGCAGGGTTTCTTTCCCCATAAGGTTGGTTTTCCCACAAGGTTTGTTTTCTCACAAGGTTTGTTTTCCCACTAGGTTGTTTTTCCTACTAGGTTTGTTTTCCCACAAGGTTTGTTTTCCCCCAAGGTTGGTTTTCCCGCAGGGTTTCTTTCCCCATAAGGTTGGTTTTTCGACAAGGTTTGTTTTCTCACAAGGTTTGTTTTCCCACTAGGTTGTATTTCCCACTAGGTTGGTTTTCCCACAAGGTTTGTTTTCCCACTGTGTTGGTTTTCCCAAAAGGTTCGCTTTCCCACTGTGTTGGTTTTCCTACAAGATTGGTTTTCCCGCAGGGTTGCTTTCCCCATAAGGTTGGTTTTCCCACAAGGTTTGTTTTCTCACAAGGTTTGTTTTCCCACTAGGTTGTTTTTCCCACTAGGTTGGTTTTCCCACAAGGTTTGTTTTCCCACAAGGTTTGTTTTCTCCCGAGGTTGGTTTTCCCGCAAGGTTGGTTTTCCCACAAGGTTTGTTTTCCCACTGTGTTGGTTTTCCCAAAAGGTTCGCTTTCCCGCAAGGTTGGTTTTCCCACAAGGTTTGTTTCCCCACAAGGTTTGTTTTCCCACAAGGTTTGTTTTCCCACAAGGTTTGTTTTCCCACAAGGTTTGTTTTCCCACAAGGTTTGTTTTCCCACAAGGTTGGTTTTCCCGAAAGGTTTGTTTTCCCACAAGGTTTATTTCCCACTAGGTTTGTTTTCCCATAAGGTTGGTTTTCCCACAAGGTTTGTTTTCTCACAAGGTTTGTTTTCCCACTAGCTTTGTTTCCCCACAAGGTTTGTTTTCTCACAAGGTTTGTTTTCCCAAAAGGTTTGTTTTCCCACATGGTTTGTTTTCCCACAAGGTTGGTTTTCCCGAAAGGTTTGTTTCCCCACAAGGTTGGTTTTCCCACAAGGTTGGTTTTCCCGCAGGGTTTGTTTTCAAACAAGGTTAGTTTTTCCGCAAGGTTTGTTTTCCCACAAGGTTTGTTTTCCCACAAGGTTTGTTTCCCCACAAGGTTTGTTTCCCTACAAGGTTTGTTTTCCCACAAGGATTGTTTTCCCACACGGTTTGTTTTCCCACTGTGTTGGTTTTCCCAAAAGGTTCACTTTCCCGCAAGGTTGGTTTTCCCACAAGGTTGGTTTTCCCGCAGGGTTGTTTCCCCATAAGGTTGGTTTTCCTACAAGGTTTGTTTTCTCACAAGGTTTGTTTTCCCACTAGGTTGGTTTTCCCACAAGGTTTGTTTTCCCACAAGGTTTGTTTTCCCACAAGGTTTGTTTTCCCCCAAGGTTGGTTTTCCCGCAAGGTTGGTTTTCCCACAAGGTTGGTTTTCCCGCAAGGTTAGTTTTCCCACAAGGTCTGATTTAACACAATGTTTGTTTTCCCACAAGGTTTGTTTCCCCACAAGGTTTGTTTTCCCACAAGGTTTGTTTTCTCACAAGGTTTGTTTTCCCACTGTTTTGGTTTTCCCATAAGGTTGTCTTTCCCACAAGGTTTGTTTTCCCACAAGGTTTGTTTTCCCTCAAGATTTGTTTTTCCTCTAGGTTGGTTTTCCCACAAGGTTGGTTTTCCCACAAGGTTAGTTTTCTCACAAGGTTGGTTTTCCCACAAGGTTTGTTTCCCCATAAGGTTTGTTTTCCCACAAGGTTTATTTTCCCACAAGGTTTGTTTTCCCACAAGGTTTGTTTTCCCACAAGGCTGGTTTTCCCGCAGGGTTTGTTTTCCCAAAAGGTTAGTTTTCCCACAAGGTTTGTTTCCCCACAAGGTTTGTTTCCCCACAAGGTTTGTTTTCCCACAAGGATTGTTTTCTCACAAGGTTTGTTTTCCCACTGTGTTGGTTTTCCCAAAAGGTTCGCTTTCCCACAAGGTTGGTTTTCCCGCAGGGTTTCTTTCCCCATAAGGTTGGTTTTCCCACAAGGTTTGTTTTCTCACAAGGTTAGTTTTCCCACCAGGTTGTTTTTTATCACTAGGTTTGTTTTCCCACAAGGTTTGTTTTCCCCCAAGGTTGGTTTTCCCACAGGGTTTCTTTCCCCATAAGGTTGGTTTTCCGAAAAGGTTTGTTTTCTCACAAGGTTTGTTTTCCCACTAAGTTGTTTTTCCCACTAGGTTGGTTTTCCCACAAGGTTTGTTTTCCCACAAGGTTTGTTTTCCCCCAAGGTTGGTTTTCCTGCAAGGTTGGTTTTCCCACAAGGTTTGTTTTCCCACTGTGTTGGTTTTCCCAAAAGGTTCGCTTTCCCACAAGGTTGGTTTTCCCACAAGGTTGGTTTTCCGCAGGGTTTCTTTCCCCATAAGGTTGGTTTTCCCACAAGGTTTGTTTTCTCACAAGGTTTGTTTTCCCACTAGGTTGTTTTTCTCACTAGGTTGGTTTTCCCACAAGGTTTGTTTTCCCACAAGGTTCGTTTTCCCCCAAGGTTGGTTTTCCCGCAAGGTTAGTTTTCCCACAAGGTTTGTTTTCCCACTGTGTTGGTTTTTCCAAAAGGTTCGCTTTCCCGCAAGGTTGGTTTTCGCAAAAGTTTTGTTTCCCCACAAGGATTGTTTTCCCACAAGGTTTGTTTTTCCACAAGGTTTGTTTTCCCACAAGGTTTGTTTTCCCACAAGGTTTGTTTTCCCACAAGGTTGGTTTTCCCGAAAGGTTTGTTTCCCCACAAGGTTTGTTTTCCCACTAGGTTTGTTTTCCCATAAGGTTGGTTTTCCCAAAAGGTTTGTTTTCTCACAAGGTTTGTTTTCCCACTAGGTTTGTTTCCCCACAAGGTTTGTTTTCTCACAAGGTTTGTTTTCCCACAAGGTTTGTTTTCCCACAAGGTTTGTTTTCCCACAAGGTTGGTTTACCCGAAAGGTTTGTTTCCCCACAAGGTTGGTTTTCCCACAAGGTCGGTTTTCCCGCAGGGTTTGTTTTACCACAAGGTTAGTTTTCCTGCAAGGTTTGTTTCCCCACAAGGTTAGTTTTCCCACAAGGATTGTTTTCCAACAAGGTTAGTTTTCACGCAAGATTTGTTTCCCCACAAGGTTTGTTTTCCCACAAGGATTGTTTTCTCACAAGGTTTGTTTTCCCACTAGGTTTGTTTCCCCACAAGGTTTGTTTTCCCACAAGATTTGTTTTCCCCCAAGGTTGGTTTTCCTGCAAGGTTGGTTTTCCCACAAGGTTGGTTTTCCCACACGGTTGGTTTTCCCGCAAGGTTAGTTTTCCCACAAGGTCTGTTTTAACACAAGGTTGGTTTTCACGCAAGGTTTGTTTTCCCACAAGGTTGGTTTTCCCGAAAAGTTTGTTTCCCCACAAGGTTTGTTTTCCCACTAGGTTTGTTTCCCCACAAGGTTTGTTTTCGAACTAGGTTTGTTTTCCCATAAGGTTGGTTTTCCTACAAGGTTTGTTTCCCCACAAGGTTTGTTTTCCCACAAGGTTTGTTTACTCACAAGGTTTTTTTCCCACTGTTTTGGTTTTCCCATAAGGTTGTCTTTCCCACAAGGTTTGTTTTCCCACAAGGTTTGTTTTCCCACTAGGTTTGTTTTCCCTCAAGATTTGTTTTTCCTCTAGGTTGGTTTTCCCACAAGGTTGGTTTTCCCACAAGGTTAGTTTTCTCACAAGGTTAGTTTTCCCACAAGGTTTCTTTCCCCATAAGGTATGTTTTCCCACAAGGTTTGTTTTCCCACAAGGTTTGTTTTCCCACAAGGTTTGTTTTCCCAAAAGGTTGGTTTTCCCGCAGGGTTTGTTTTCCCAAAAGATTCGTTTTCCCACAAGGTTTGTTTCCCCACAAGGTTTGTTTCCCCACAAGGTTTGTTTTCCCACAAGGATTGTTTTCTCACAAGGTTAGTTTTCCCACAAGGTTTGTTTTCCCACAAGGTTTGCTTTCCCACAAGGTTGGTTTTCCCGAAAGGTTTGTTTCCCCACAAGGCTTTTTTTCCCACTAGGTTTGTTTTCCCATAAGGTTGGTTTTCCCACAAGGTTTGTTTTCTCACAAGGTTTGTTTTCCCACAAGGTTTGTTTTAACACAAGGTTTGTTTTCCCACAAGGTTTGTTTTCCCACAAGGTTGGTTTTCCCGAAAGGTTTGTTTCCCCACAAGGTTGGTTTTCCCACAAGGTTGGTTTTCCCGCAGGGTTTGTTTTCCCACAAGGTTAGTTTTCCCGCAAGGTTTGTTTCCCCACAACGTTTGTTTTCCCACAAGGATTGTTTTCTCACAAGGTTTGTTTTCCCACTAGGTTTGTTTACCCACAAGGTTTGTTTTCCCACAAGGTTTGTTTTCCCCCAAGGTTGGTTTTCCCGCAAGGTTGGTTTTCCCACAAGGTTTGTTTTCCCACTGTGTTGGTTTTCCCAAAAGGTTTGTTTTCCCATAAGGTTTGTTTCCCCATAAGGTTTGTTTTCCCACAAGGTTTGTTTTCCCACAAGGTTTGTTTTCCCACAAGGTTTGTTTTCCCACAAGGCTGGTTTTCCCGCAGGGTTAATTTTCCCAAAAGGTTAGTTTTCCCACAAGGTTTGTTTCCCCACAACGTTTGTTTCCCCACAAGGTTTGTTTTCCCACAAGGATTGTTTTCTCACAAGGTTTGTTTTCCCACTGTGTTGGTTTTCCCAAAAGGTTCGCTTTCCCACATGGTTGGTTTTCCCACAAGGTTGGTTTTCCCGCAGGGTTTCTTTCCCAATAAGGTTGGTTTTCCCACAAGGTTTGTTTTCTCACAAGGTTTGTTTTCCCACTAGGTTGTTTTTCCTACTAGGTTTGTTTTCCCACAAGGTTTGTTTTCCCCCAAGGTTGGTTTTCCCGCAGGGTTTCTTTCCCCATAAGGTTGGTTTTTCGACAAGGTTTGTTTTCTCACAAGGTTTGTTTTCCCACTAGGTTGTATTTTCCACTAGGTTGGTTTTCCCACAAGGTTTGTTTTCCCACAAGGTTTGTTTTCCCCCAAGGTTGGTTTTCCCGCAAGGTTGGTTTTCCCACAAGGTTCGTTTTCCCACAAGGTTGGTTTTCCCGCAAGGTTAGTTTTCGTACAAGGTCTGATTTAACACAATGTTTGTTTTCACAAGGTTTGTTTCCCCACAAGGATTGTTTTCCCACAAGGTTTGTTTTCCCACTGTGTTGGTTTTCCCAAAAGGTTCGCTTTCCCACAAGGTTTGTTTCCCCACAAGGTTTGTTTCCCCACAAGGTTTGTTTCCCCACAAGGTTTGTTTTCCCACAAGGATTGTTTTCTCACAAGGTTTGATTTCCCACTGTCTTGGTTTTCCCAAAAGGTTCGCCTTCCCGCAAGGTTGGTTTTCCCACAAGGTTGGTTTTCCCGCAGGGTTTGTTTCCCCATAATGTTGGTTTTCCCACAAGGTTTGTTTTCTCACAAGGTTTGTTTTCCGACTAGGTTGGTTTTCCCACAAGGTTTGTTTTCCCACAAGGTTTGTTTTCCCCCAAGGTTGGTTTTCCCGCAAGGTTGGTTTTCCCAAAAGGTTTGTTTTCCCACAAGGTTTGTTTTCCCACAAGGTTTGTTTTCCCACAAGGCTAGTTTTCCCGCAGGGTTTCTTTTTCCAAAAGATTAGTTCTCCCACAAGGTTTGTTTCCCCACAAGGTTTGTTTCCCCACAAGGTTTGTTTTCCCACAAGGATTGTTTTCTCACAAGGTTTGTTTTCCCACTGTGTTGGTTTTCCCAAAAGGTTCGGTTTCCCACAAGGTTTGTTTTCCCACAATGTTGGTTTTCCCGCAGGGTTTCTTTCCCCATAAGGTTGGTTTTCCCACAAGGTTTGTTTTCTCACAAGGTTTGTTTTCCCACTAGGTTCTTTTTCCCACTAGGTTTGTTTTCCCACAAGGTTTGTTTTCTCCCAAGGTTGGTTTTCCCGCAGGGTTTCTTTCCCCATAAGGTTGGTTTTCCGAAAAGGTTTGTTTTCTCACAAGGTTTGTTTTCCCACTAGGTTGTTTTTCCCACTAGGTTGTTTTTCCCCCAAGGTTCTTTTTCCCACAAGGTTTGTTTTCCCCCAAGGTTGGTTTTCCCGCAAGGTTGGTTTTCCCACAAGGTTTGTTTTCCCACTGTGTTGGTTTTCCCAAAAGGTTCGCTTTCCCACAAGGTTGGTTTTCCCACAAGGTTGGTTTTCCCGCAGAGTATCTTTCCCCATAAGGTTGGTTTTCCCACAAGGTTTGTTTTCTCACAAGGTTTGTTTTCAGACTAGGTTGTTTTTCCCACTAGGTTGGTTTTCCCACAAGGTTTGTTTTCCCACAAGGTTCGTTTTCCCCCAAGGATGGTTTTCCCGCAAGGTTAGTTTTCCCACAAGGTTTATTTTCCCACTGTGTTGGTTTTCCCAAAAGGTTCGCTTTCCCGCAAGGTTGGTTTTCCCAAAAGATTTTTTTCCCCACAAGGATTGTTTTCCCACAAGGTTTGTTTTCCCACAAGGATTGTTTTCCCACAAGGTTTGTTTTCCCACTGTGTTGGTTTTCCCAAAAGGTTCACTTTCCCGCAAGGTTGGTTTTCCCACAAGGTTGGTTATCCCGCAGGGTTGTTTCCCCATAAGGTTGGTTTTCCCACAAGGTTTGTTTTCCCACTGTGTTGGTTTTCCCAAAAGGTTCACTTTCCCGCAAGGTTGGTTTTCCCACAAGGTTGGTTTTCCCGCAGGGTTGTTTCCCCATAAGGTTGGTTTTCCTACAAGGTTTGTTTTCTCACAAGGTTTGTTTTCCCACTAGGTTGGTTTTCCCACAAGGTTTGTTTTCCCACAAGGTTTGTTTTCCCACAAGGTTTGTTTTCCCCCAAGGTTGGTTTTCCCGCAAGGTTGGTTTTCCCACAAGGTTGGTTTTCCCGCAAGGTTAGTTTTCCCACAAGGTCTGATTTAACACGATGTTTGTTTTCCCACAAGGTTTGTTTCCCCACAAGGTTTGTTTTCCCACAAGGTTTGTTTTCTCACAAGGTTTGTTTTCCCACTGTTTTGGTTTTCCCATAAGGTTGTCTTTCCCACAAGGTTTGTTTTCCCACAAGGTTTGTTTTCCCTCAAGATTTGTTTTTCCTCTAGGTTGGTTTTCCCACAAGGTTGGTTTTCCCACAAGGTTAGTTTTCTCACAAGGTTGGTTTTCCCACAAGGTTTGTTTCCCCATAAGGTTTGTTTTCCCACAAGGTTTATTTTCCCACAAGGTTTGTCTTCCCACAAGGTTTGTTTTCCCACAAGGCTGGTTTTCCCGCAGGGTTTGTTTTCCCAAAAGGTTAGTTTTCCCACAAGGTTTGTTTCCCCACAAGGTTTGTTTTCCCGCAGGGTTTCTTTCCCCATAAGGTTGGTTTTCCCACAAGGTTTTGTTTTCCCACAAGGTTTGTCTTCCCACAAGGTTTGTTTTCCCACAAGGCTGGTTTTCCCGCAGGGTTTGTTTTCCCAAAAGGTTGGTTTTCCCAAAAGGTTCGCTTTCCCACAAGGTTGGTTTTCCCGCAGGGTTTCTTTCCCCATAAGGTTGGTTTTCCCACAAGGTTTGTTTTCTCACAAGGTTAGTTTTCCCACCAGGTTGTTTTTTATCACTAGGTTTGTTTTCCCACAAGGTTTGTTTTCCCCCAAGGTTGGTTTTCCCACAGGGTTTCTTTCCCCATAAGGTTGGTTTTCCGAAAAGGTTTGTTTTCTCACAAGGTTTGTTTTCCCACTAAGTTGTTTTTCCCACTAGGTTGGTTTTCCCACAAGGTTTGTTTTCCCACAAGGTTTGTTTTCCCCCAAGGTTGGTTTTCCCGCAAGGTTGGTTTTCCCACAAGGTTTGTTTTCCCACAAGGTTGGTTTTCCCGCAGGGTTTCTTTCCCCATAAGGTTGGTTTTCCCACAAGGTTTGTTTTCTCACAAGGTTTGTTTTCCCACTAGGTTGTTTTTCTCACTAGGTTGGTTTTCCCACAAGGTTTGTTTTCCCACAAGGTTCGTTTTCCCCCAAGGTTGGTTTTCCCGCAAGGTTAGTTTTCCCACAAGCTTTGTTTTCCCACTGTGTTGGTTTTTCCAAAAGGTTCGCTTTCCCGCAAGGTTGGTTTTCGCAAAAGTTTTGTTTCCCCACAAGGTTTGTTTTTCCACAAGGTTTGTTTTCCCACAAGGTTTGTTTTCCCACAAGGTTTGTTTTCCCACAAGGTTGGTTTTCCCGAAAGGTTTGTTTCCCCACAAGGTTTGTTTTCCCACTAGGTTTGTTTTCCCATAAGGTTGGTTTTCCCAAAAGGTTTGTTTTCTCACAAGGTTTGTTTTCCCACTAGATTTGTTTCCCCACAAGGTTTGTTTTCTCACAAGGTTTGTTTTCCCACAAGGTTTGTTTTCCCACAAGGTTTGTTTTCCCACAAGGTTGGTTTACCCGAAAGGTTTGTTTCCCCACAAGGTTGGTTTTCCCACAAGGTCGGTTTTCCCGCAGGGTTTGTTTTACCACAAGGTTAGTTTTCCCGCAAGGTTTGTTTCCCCACAAGGTTAGTTTTCCCACAAGGATTGTTTTCCAACAAGGTTAGTTTTCACGCAAGATTTGTTTCCCCACAAGGTTTGTTTTCCCACAAGGATTGTTTTCTCACAAGGTTTGTTTTCCCACTAGGTTTGTTTCCCCACAAGGTTTGTTTTCCCACAAGATTTGTTTTCCCCCAAGGTTGGTTTTCCTGCAAGGTTGGTTTTCCCACAAGGTTGGTTTTCCCACACGGTTGGTTTTCCCGCAAGGTTAGTTTTCCCACAAGGTCTGTTTTAACACAAGGTTGGTTTTCACGCAAGGTTTGTTTTCCCACAAGGTTGGTTTTCCCGAAAAGTTTGTTTCCCCACAAGGTTTGTTTTCCCACTAGGTTTGTTTCCCCACAAGGTTTGTTTTCGAACTAGGTTTGTTTTCCCATAAGGTTGGTTTTCCTACAAGGTTTGTTTCCCCACAAGGTTTGTTTTCCCACAAGGTTTGTTTTCTCACAAGGTTTTTTTCCCACTGTTTTGGTTTTCCCATAAGGTTGTCTTTCCCACAAGGTTTGTTTTCCCACAAGGTTTGTTTTCCCACTAGGTTTGTTTTCCCTCAAGATTTGTTTTTCCTCTAGGTTGGTTTTCCCACATGGTTGGTTTTCCCACAAGGTTAGTTTTCTCACAAGGTTAGTTTTCCCACAAGGTTTCTTTCCCCATAAGGTATGTTTTCCCACAAGGTTTGTTTTCCCACAAGGTTTGTTTTCCCACAAGGTTGGTTTTCCCGCAGGGTTTGTTTTCCCAAAAGATTCGTTTTCCCACAAGGTTTGTTTCCCCACAAGGTTTGTTTCCCCACAAGGTTTGTTTTCCCACAAGGATTGTTTTCTCACAAGGTTAGTTTTCCCACAAGGTTTGTTTTCCCACAAGGTTTGCTTTCCCACAAGGTTGGTTTTCCCGAAAGGTTTGTTTCCCCACAAGGTTTTTTTTCCCACTAGGTTTGTTTTCCCATAAGGTTGGTTTTCCCACAAGGTTTGTTTTCTCACAAGGTTTGTTTTCCCACAAGGTTTGTTTTAACACAAGGTTTGTTTTCCCACAAGGTTTGTTTTCCCACAAGGTTGGTTTTCCCGAAAGGTTTGTTTCCCCACAAGGTTGGTTTTCCCACAAGGTTGGTTTTCCCGCAGGGTTTGTTTTCCCACAAGGTTAGTTTTCCCGCAAGGTTTGTTTCCCCACAACGTTTGTTTTCCCACAAGGATTGTTTTCTCACAAGGTTTGTTTTCCCACTAGGTTTGTTTACCCACAAGGTTTGTTTTCCCACAAGGTTTGTTTTCCCCCAAGGTTGGTTTTCCCGCAAGGTTGGTTTTCCCACAAGGTTTGTTTTCCCACAAGGTTGGTTTTCCCGCAGGGTTTCTTTCCCCATAAGGTTGGTTTTCCCACAAGGTTTGTTTTCTCACAAGGTTTGTTTTCCCACTAGGTTGTTTTTCTCACTAGGTTGGTTTTCCCACAAGGTTTGTTTTCCCACAAGGTTCGTTTTCCCCCAAGGTTGGTTTTCCCGCAAGGTTAGTTTTCCCACAAGCTTTGTTTTCCCACTGTGTTGGTTTTTCCAAAAGGTTCGCTTTCCCGCAAGGTTGGTTTTCGCAAAAGTTTTGTTTCCCCACAAGGTTTGTTTTTCCACAAGGTTTGTTTTCCCACAAGGTTTGTTTTCCCACAAGGTTTGTTTTCCCACAAGGTTGGTTTTCCCGAAAGGTTTGTTTCCCCACAAGGTTTGTTTTCCCACTAGGTTTGTTTTCCCATAAGGTTGGTTTTCCCAAAAGGTTTGTTTTCTCACAAGGTTTGTTTTCCCACTAGATTTGTTTCCCCACAAGGTTTGTTTTCTCACAAGGTTTGTTTTCCCACAAGGTTTGTTTTCCCACAAGGTTTGTTTTCCCACAAGGTTGGTTTACCCGAAAGGTTTGTTTCCCCACAAGGTTGGTTTTCCCACAAGGTCGGTTTTCCCGCAGGGTTTGTTTTACCACAAGGTTAGTTTTCCCGCAAGGTTTGTTTCCCCACAAGGTTAGTTTTCCCACAAGGATTGTTTTCCAACAAGGTTAGTTTTCACGCAAGATTTGTTTCCCCACAAGGTTTGTTTTCCCACAAGGATTGTTTTCTCACAAGGTTTGTTTTCCCACTAGGTTTGTTTCCCCACAAGGTTTGTTTTCCCACAAGATTTGTTTTCCCCCAAGGTTGGTTTTCCTGCAAGGTTGGTTTTCCCACAAGGTTGGTTTTCCCACACGGTTGGTTTTCCCGCAAGGTTAGTTTTCCCACAAGGTCTGTTTTAACACAAGGTTGGTTTTCACGCAAGGTTTGTTTTCCCACAAGGTTGGTTTTCCCGAAAAGTTTGTTTCCCCACAAGGTTTGTTTTCCCACTAGGTTTGTTTCCCCACAAGGTTTGTTTTCGAACTAGGTTTGTTTTCCCATAAGGTTGGTTTTCCTACAAGGTTTGTTTCCCCACAAGGTTTGTTTTCCCACAAGGTTTGTTTTCTCACAAGGTTTTTTTCCCACTGTTTTGGTTTTCCCATAAGGTTGTCTTTCCCACAAGGTTTGTTTTCCCACAAGGTTTGTTTTCCCACTAGGTTTGTTTTCCCTCAAGATTTGTTTTTCCTCTAGGTTGGTTTTCCCACATGGTTGGTTTTCCCACAAGGTTAGTTTTCTCACAAGGTTAGTTTTCCCACAAGGTTTCTTTCCCCATAAGGTATGTTTTCCCACAAGGTTTGTTTTCCCACAAGGTTTGTTTTCCCACAAGGTTGGTTTTCCCGCAGGGTTTGTTTTCCCAAAAGATTCGTTTTCCCACAAGGTTTGTTTCCCCACAAGGTTTGTTTCCCCACAAGGTTTGTTTTCCCACAAGGATTGTTTTCTCACAAGGTTAGTTTTCCCACAAGGTTTGTTTTCCCACAAGGTTTGCTTTCCCACAAGGTTGGTTTTCCCGAAAGGTTTGTTTCCCCACAAGGTTTTTTTTCCCACTAGGTTTGTTTTCCCATAAGGTTGGTTTTCCCACAAGGTTTGTTTTCTCACAAGGTTTGTTTTCCCACAAGGTTTGTTTTAACACAAGGTTTGTTTTCCCACAAGGTTTGTTTTCCCACAAGGTTGGTTTTCCCGAAAGGTTTGTTTCCCCACAAGGTTGGTTTTCCCACAAGGTTGGTTTTCCCGCAGGGTTTGTTTTCCCACAAGGTTAGTTTTCCCGCAAGGTTTGTTTCCCCACAACGTTTGTTTTCCCACAAGGATTGTTTTCTCACAAGGTTTGTTTTCCCACTAGGTTTGTTTACCCACAAGGTTTGTTTTCCCACAAGGTTTGTTTTCCCCCAAGGTTGGTTTTCCCGCAAGGTTGGTTTTCCCACAAGGTTTGTTTTCCCACTGTGTTGGTTTTCCCAAAAGGTTGGTTTTCCCATAAGGTTTGTTTCCCCATAAGGTTTGTTTTCCCACAAGGTTTGTTTTCCCACAAGGTTTGTTTTCCCACAAGGTTTGTTTTCCCACAAGGCTGGTTTTCCCGCAGGGTTAATTTTCCCAAAAGGTTAGTTTTCCCACAAGGTTGGTTTTCCCGAAAGGTTTGTTTCCCCACAAGGTTGGTTTTCCCACAAGGTTGGTTTTGCCGCAGGGTTTGTTTTCCCACAAGGTTAGTTTTCCCGCAAGGTTTGTTTCCCCACAACGTTTGTTTTCCCACAAGGATTGTTTTCTCACAAGGTTTGTTTTCCCACTAGGTTTGTTTACCCACAAGGTTTGTTTTCCCACTAGGTTTGTTTCCCCACAAGGTTTGTTTTCGAACTAGGTTTGTTTTCCCATAAGGTTTGTTTCCCCACAAGGTTGGTTTTCCCACAAGGTTGGTTTTCCCGCAGGGTTTGTTTTCCCACAAGGTTAGTTTTCCCGCAAGGTTTGTTTCCCCACAACGTTTGTTTTCCCACAAGGATTGTTTTCTCACAAGGTTTGTTTTCCCACTAGGTTTGTTTACCCACAAGGTTTGTTTTCCCACTAGGTTTGTTTTCCCACAAGGATTGTTTTCTCACAAGGTTTGTTTTCCCACTAGGTTTGTTTCCCCACAAGGTTTGTTTTCCCACAAGATTTGTTTTCCCCCAAGGTTGGTTTTCCTGCAAGGTTGGTTTTCCCACAAGGTTGGTTTTCCCACACGGTTGGTTT
The DNA here is from genome assembly GCA_023053575.1 of Branchinecta lynchi. Lineage (NCBI taxonomy): Eukaryota > Metazoa > Arthropoda > Branchiopoda > Anostraca > Branchinectidae > Branchinecta > Branchinecta lynchi. The sequence continues at coordinate 58,963 of JAKZAP010000161.1, read as the reverse complement.
TCCCGCAAGGTTAGTTTTCCCACAAGGTCTGTTTTAACACAAGGTTGGTTTTCACGCAAGGTTTGTTTTCCCACAAGGTTGGTTTTCCCGAAAAGTTTGTTTCCCCACAAGGTTTGTTTTCCCACTAGGTTTGTTTCCCCACAAGGTTTGTTTTCGAACTAGGTTTGTTTTCCCATAAGGTTGGTTTTCCTACAAGGTTTGTTTCCCCACAAGGTTTGTTTTCCCACAAGGTTTGTTTTCTCACAAGGTTTTTTTCCCACTGTTTTGGTTTTCCCATAAGGTTGTCTTTCCCACAAGGTTTGTTTTCCCACAAGGTTTGTTTTCCCACTAGGTTTGTTTTCCCTCAAGATTTGTTTTTCCTCTAGGTTGGTTTTCCCACATGGTTGGTTTTCCCACAAGGTTAGTTTTCTCACAAGGTTAGTTTTCCCACAAGGTTTCTTTCCCCATAAGGTATGTTTTCCCACAAGGTTTGTTTTCCCACAAGGTTTGTTTTCCCACAAGGTTGGTTTTCCCGCAGGGTTTGTTTTCCCAAAAGATTCGTTTTCCCACAAGGTTTGTTTCCCCACAAGGTTTGTTTCCCCACAAGGTTTGTTTTCCCACAAGGATTGTTTTCTCACAAGGTTAGTTTTCCCACAAGGTTTGTTTTCCCACAAGGTTTGCTTTCCCACAAGGTTGGTTTTCCCGAAAGGTTTGTTTCCCCACAAGGTTTTTTTTCCCACTAGGTTTGTTTTCCCATAAGGTTGGTTTTCCCACAAGGTTTGTTTTCTCACAAGGTTTGTTTTCCCACAAGGTTTGTTTTAACACAAGGTTTGTTTTCCCACAAGGTTTGTTTTCCCACAAGGTTGGTTTTCCCGAAAGGTTTGTTTCCCCACAAGGTTGGTTTTCCCACAAGGTTGGTTTTCCCGCAGGGTTTGTTTTCCCACAAGGTTAGTTTTCCCGCAAGGTTTGTTTCCCCACAACGTTTGTTTTCCCACAAGGATTGTTTTCTCACAAGGTTTGTTTTCCCACTAGGTTTGTTTACCCACAAGGTTTGTTTTCCCACAAGGTTTGTTTTCCCCCAAGGTTGGTTTTCCCGCAAGGTTGGTTTTCCCACAAGGTTTGTTTTCCCACAAGGTTGGTTTTCCCGCAGGGTTTCTTTCCCCATAAGGTTGGTTTTCCCACAAGGTTTGTTTTCTCACAAGGTTTGTTTTCCCACTAGGTTGTTTTTTTCCTTCTAGGTTGGTTTTCCCACAAGGTTTGTTTTCCCACAAGGTTCGTTTTCCCCCAAGGTTGGTTTTCCCGCAAGGTTAGTTTTCCCACAAGCTTTGTTTTCCCACTGTGTTGGTTTTTCCAAAAGGTTCGCTTTCCCGCAAGGTTGGTTTTCGCAAAAGTTTTGTTTCCCCACAAGGTTTGTTTTTCCACAAGGTTTGTTTTCCCACAAGGTTTGTTTTCCCACAAGGTTTATTTTCCCACAAGGTTGGTTTTCCCGAAAGGTTTGTTTCCCCACAAGGTTTGTTTTCCCACTAGGTTTGTTTTCCCATAAGGTTGGTTTTCCCAAAAGGTTTGTTTTCTCACAAGGTTTGTTTTCCCACTAGATTTGTTTCCCCACAAGGTTTGTTTTCTCACAAGGTTTGTTTTCCCACAAGGTTTGTTTTCCCACAAGGTTTGTTTTCCCACAAGGTTGGTTTACCCGAAAGGTTTGTTTCCCCACAAGGTTGGTTTTCCCACAAGGTCGGTTTTCCCGCAGGGTTTGTTTTACCACAAGGTTAGTTTTCCCGCAAGGTTTGTTTCCCCACAAGGTTAGTTTTCCCACAAGGATTGTTTTCCAACAAGGTTAGTTTTCACGCAAGATTTGTTTCCCCACAAGGTTTGTTTTCCCACAAGGATTGTTTTCTCACAAGGTTTGTTTTCCCACTAGGTTTGTTTCCCCACAAGGTTTGTTTTCCCACAAGATTTGTTTTCCCCCAAGGTTGGTTTTCCTGCAAGGTTGGTTTTCCCACAAGGTTGGTTTTCCCACAAGGTTGGTTTTCCCGCAGGGTTTGTTTTCCCACAAGGTTAGTTTTCCCGCAAGGTTTGTTTCCCCACACAACGTTTGTTTTCCCACAAGGTTTGTTTTCCCACTAGGTTTGTTTCCCCACAAGGTTTGTTTTCGAACTAGGTTTGTTTTCCCATAAGGTTGGTTTTCCTACAAGGTTTGTTTCCCCACAAGGTTTGTTTTCCCACAAGGTTTGTTTTCTCACAAGGTTTTTTTCCCACTGTTTTGGTTTTCCCATAAGGTTGTCTTTCCCACAAGGTTTGTTTTCCCACAAGGTTTGTTTTCCCACTAGGTTTGTTTTCCCTCAAGATTTGTTTTTCCTCTAGGTTGGTTTTCCCACATGGTTGGTTTTCCCACAAGGTTAGTTTTCTCACAAGGTTAGTTTTCCCACAAGGTTTCTTTCCCCATAAGGTATGTTTTCCCACAAGGTTTGTTTTCCCACAAGGTTTGTTTTCCCACAAGGTTGGTTTTCCCGCAGGGTTTGTTTTCCCAAAAGATTCGTTTTCCCACAAGGTTTGTTTCCCCACAAGGTTTGTTTCCCCACAAGGTTTGTTTTCCCACAAGGATTGTTTTCTCACAAGGTTAGTTTTCCCACAAGGTTTGTTTTCCCACAAGGTTTGCTTTCCCACAAGGTTGGTTTTCCCGAAAGGTTTGTTTCCCCACAAGGTTTTTTTTCCCACTAGGTTTGTTTTCCCATAAGGTTGGTTTTCCCACAAGGTTTGTTTTCTCACAAGGTTTGTTTTCCCACAAGGTTTGTTTTAACACAAGGTTTGTTTTCCCACAAGGTTTGTTTTCCCACAAGGTTGGTTTTCCCGAAAGGTTTGTTTCCCCACAAGGTTGGTTTTCCCACAAGGTTGGTTTTCCCGCAGGGTTTGTTTTCCCACAAGGTTAGTTTTCCCGCAAGGTTTGTTTCCCCACAACGTTTGTTTTCCCACAAGGATTGTTTTCTCACAAGGTTTGTTTTCCCACTAGGTTTGTTTACCCACAAGGTTTGTTTTCCCACAAGGTTTGTTTTCCCCCAAGGTTGGTTTTCCCGCAAGGTTGGTTTTCCCACAAGGTTTGTTTTCCCACTGTGTTGGTTTTCCCAAAAGGTTGGTTTTCCCATAAGGTTTGTTTCCCCATAAGGTTTGTTTTCCCACAAGGTTTGTTTTCCCACAAGGTTTGTTTTCCCACAAGGTTTGTTTTCCCACAAGGCTGGTTTTCCCGCAGGGTTAATTTTCCCAAAAGGTTAGTTTTCCCACAAGGTTGGTTTTCCCGAAAGGTTTGTTTCCCCACAAGGTTGGTTTTCCCACAAGGTTGGTTTTCCCGCAGGGTTTGTTTTCCCACAAGGTTAGTTTTCCCGCAAGGTTTGTTTCCCCACAACGTTTGTTTTCCCACAAGGATTGTTTTCTCACAAGGTTTGTTTTCCCACTAGGTTTGTTTACCCACAAGGTTTGTTTTCCCACAAGGTTTGTTTTCCCCCAAGGTTGGTTTTCCCGCAAGGTTGGTTTTCCCACAAGGTTTGTTTTCCCACTGTGTTGGTTTTCCCAAAAGGTTGGTTTTCCCATAAGGTTTGTTTCCCCATAAGGTTTGTTTTCCCACAAGGTTTGTTTTCCCACAAGGTTTGTTTTCCCCCAAGGTTGGTTTTCCCGCAAGGTTGGTTTTCCCACAAGGTTTGTTTTCCCACTGTGTTGGTTTTCCCAAAAGGTTGGTTTTCCCATAAGGTTTGTTTCCCCATAAGGTTTGTTTTCCCACAAGGTTTGTTTTCCCACAAGGTTTGTTTTCCCACAAGGTTTGTTTCCCCACAAGGTTGGTTTTCCCACAAGGTTGGTTTTCCCGCAGGGTTTGTTTTCCCACAAGGTTAGTTTTCCCGCAAGGTTTGTTTCCCCACAACGTTTGTTTTCCCACAAGGATTGTTTTCTCACAAGGTTTGTTTTCCCACTAGGTTTGTTTACCCACAAGGTTTGTTTTCCCACAAGGTTTGTTTTCCCCCAAGGTTGGTTTTCCCGCAAGGTTGGTTTTCCCACAAGGTTTGTTTTCCCACTGTGTTGGTTTTCCCAAAAGGTTGGTTTTCCCATAAGGTTTGTTTCCCCATAAGGTTTGTTTTCCCACAAGGTTTGTTTTCCCACAAGGTTTGTTTCCCCACAAGGTTTGTTTCCCCACAAGGTTTGTTTTCCCACAAGGATTGTTTTCTCACAAGGTTTGTTTTCCCACTGTGTTGGTTTTCCCAAAAGGTTCGCTTTCCCACAAGGTTGGTTTTCCCACAAGGTTGGTTTTCCCGCAGGGTTTCTTTCCCCATAAGGTTGGTTTTCCCACAAGGTTTGTTTTCTCACAAGGTTTGTTTTCCCACTAGGTTGTTTTTCCTACTAGGTTTGTTTTCCCACAAGGTTTGTTTTCCCCCAAGGTTGGTTTTCCCGCAGGGTTTCTTTCCCCATAAGGTTGGTTTTTCGACAAGGTTTGTTTTCTCACAAGGTCTGTTTTCCCACTAGGTTGTATTTCCCACTAGGTTGGTTTTCCCACAAGGTTTGTTTTCCCACAAGGTTTGTTTTCCCCCAAGGTTGGTTTTCCCGCAAGGTTGGTTTTCCCACAAGGTTCGTTTTCCCACAAGGTTGGTTTTCCCGCAAGGTTAGTTTTCGCACAAGGTCTGATTTAACACAATGTTTGTTTTCACAAGGTTTGTTTCCCCACAAGGATTGTTTTCCCACAAGGTTTGTTTTCCCACTGTGTTGGTTTTCCCAAAAGGTTCGCTTTCCCACAAGGTTTCTTTCCCCACAAGGTTTGTTTCCCCACAAGATTTGTTTCCCCACAAGGTTTGTTTTCCCACAAGGATTGTTTTCTCGCAAGGTTTGATTTCCCACTGTCTTGGTTTTCCCAAAAGGTTCGCCTTCCCGCAAGGTTGGTTTTCCCACAAGGTTGGTTTTCCCGCAGGGTTTGTTTCCCCATAAGGTTGGTTTTCCCACAAGGTTTGTTTTCTCACAAGGTTTGTTTTCCGACTAGGTTGGTTTTCCCACAAGGTTTGTTTTCCCACAAGGTTTGTTTTCCCCCAAGGTTGGTTTTCCCGCAAGGTTGGTTTTCCCAAAAGGTTTGTTTTCCCACAAGGTTTGTTTTCCCACAAGGTTTGTTTTCCCACAAGGCTAGTTTTCCCGCAGGGTTTCTTTTTCCTAAAGGTTAGTTTTCCCACAAGGTTTGTTTCCCCACAAGGTTTGTTTCCCCACAAGGTTTGTTTTCCCACAAGGATTGTTTTCTCACAAGGTTTGTTTTCCCACTGTGTTGGTTTTCCCAAAAGGTTCGGTTTCCCACAAGGTTTGTTTTCCCACAATGTTGGTTTTCCCGCAGGGTTTCTTTCCCCATAAGGTTGGTTTTCCCACAAGGTTTGTTTTCTCACAAGGTTTGTTTTCCCACCAGGTTCTTTTTCCCACTAGGTTTGTTTTCCCACAAGGTTTGTTTTCTCCCAAGGTTGGTTTTCCCGCAGGGTTTCTTTCCCCATAAGGTTGGTTTTCCGAAAAGGTTTGTTTTCTCACAAGGTTTGTTTTCCCACTAGGTTGTTTTTCCCACTACACTGTAAAAAAAATCTCTCCGACGTCGGTTCAGTGTAAACCGCAGTATCTCGCAGGCAGTTTACCGTAATCCTACATCGGTTTACTGCGCCTCGATCTCCCGTTTCACCTAAGACGGTTTACAGTAAACCGACTTCGGAGTGGCGATGGTACGGGGTTTTGTAATCCTCTTTCGGAGACGTCGCGGATTCATGTAAACCGTTGTGGGAGCGATGCACGAGAGACCTGGTAAACCCAATGAGGATTGTCGTAAATCGACTTCGGACTACCGCGCAACAGTAATTGATCCCTTAGCGGGTTACGACACACCGTATTTGGGGAGCAATTCGCCGGAACCGGCGTGATATGCATCGCTTTCTGCTGGTTTTCGGGTTTATACTGTCCGATTTCGGGCTAATCCAGACCATTTTAGGATTTATAAAATCCTTTTTAGGATCACTGCAGTCCGTTTTCGTCCGATTGTGGGCTAATCCAAACCATTTTAGGATTTATAAAATCCGTTTCAGGATCACTGCAGTCCGTTTTCGGCTACCCGCTGCCCGTTTCCGGTCTATCGTAGCTCGTTTCCGGGTTACTTCTGACCTTTTTAGGACTACCACCTTCCGTAGCCTGCCTGTTGAAAATTAACACTGAAGCAAAACTTATCAAAATTTATCAAGTCAACTCAATTAAAAACTCCAACTCAATTAAAAACTAAAACTTCGAATTCAAAACTTCGAAAAACTATGCAGCTTGCTGTGCTTTCTTGCATGCTCGGGGGCGACCCTCGGACTCCTCGATTTCTTCGTAGAGCTTTCTCGCCTCTGGTACGGGTTTTTTTTCGGCGATCCCAAGGACGTACCTAAAAGAGGAAATTCTCCTGTTTACTGTTACCCATGATACTATGAGTTAATATGGTCAAAATTTGTCCCATCAAATTTGACTCAAATCGGAGCATATCTGCAAATTTCCGGTAACCCCTTCACCCCACCCCCCCAAACGTGGCCGAATCCGGTCCTGACGCCAAACAGCATACTTAGGCCACATAAACTTGGTACTGGCTAACTTTCATCCCAATCGGCCAATCTGTTTGTCTCTTGTGCGTGTTAAAAACTTCAGTAATTTATTGCTGGTTCGTTTCCTTCCCCAGCGTTAGCCCAGAAGATTAACAGCCTGAAGAGGACCCTTGCCAAGAAGCATCACAGCTGACGAATCCCTTTTAGTGTATATTATATGAAAATACTTGTTTTGCATATCTTGGTCATCAGTCCTTACCACCCATAAAGTTTCACTCGAATCGAATAGTATTTTCCTGGATCCCCCTTCTCTCAACTCCCCCAACAAGTATCGGATGCGGTCTGGACTTGAAACGGAACATCTGAGACGACAGCTCTTTTCACTTGCCAAGTTTTATCAACATCCGACCACCCGTTCGAAAGTTCTGCATATGCCACTAGATTCCAGACTCCCCATCCCTGCAGTCCCCCCACGATGTTGAACTGGAGAAATAACTATTTTCAAGTCAGTCCGGTCGGGTCCCTGATACGCCTGTCAAGTTTCATCGTCTTAGCTTATCAGGAAGCAGCTATGTATCAACGATGTATCTAGGATTTGTGCTGGCTCTTCAACAAATTTTCATCCCGCTCCCTCCACTTCAAGTGTTTCCAAGATTTCCGGTTCCCCCAAAGTCACTGGATCCGGTCCAGATTTTAAGTGGGCCGTCTGAGAAACTAGGTCTTTCCGAATTTCAAGATCCGATCACCCGTTTAAAAGTTATAAATACCTCAAGATTCCGGATTCCCCCTCCCTCAACTCCCCCCAGGATGCTCGGATCGGGAAAGTGACTATTTTCAACTTAAACTTTTTGGGTTCCTGATATGCCTGCCAAGTTTCATCATCCTACCTTATGTGAAAATGCCAGAGCTAGCTAAGCCCGGACCGACAGACCAACGGAAGGACAGAAATTGCGATCGCTATATGGCACTTCGCCGAAGGGCAAGTGCCATAAAAATCAGAACGATTCTGCCAAAAGCTTCAGCGATGAATTATTCGTTAGCCCGGAAATTCGGTTCGAAGATACAAAATACTTTACCTTGAAATGAAATCACAGAAGGCTGTCGCCTTCTTCTCGTATTTATAATTAAACACGAAGGCGCAGGCTATCATACAGACGAAGCCTGCCCACTCCTCCTCTACCAGAAGGAGGCATCCATCGATGTACACTGCCGCATCATCTTTCATCCTGACCACCCTTGGGTGGCGGGATCCAGCCAGGTGAGGATGGCAACGAAGAAGGTCTGGGGTTATTTCATCCTGAAAGAAAAACGTCTTTTTCCCGAGGTAGGACAACTACGATGACAAGTGGAATCAAGGAAGTCTCGTTGGAGCACTCAGGTGACACTTACTAATCAAATAGCCTTTGTCACTCACTCATTCAATCGCATAGTTGCACTCAAACGCCCAGTAGTAGTGAAAGGACACGTCGTTCTTATGATACTAATTCATTCTACTTTCCATTCATTGTCGTCCCCGAGATTCTAGACACGTTTCCCATCCAAGGCAAGTGACATGGAAAAAAAATAAAAACGCTGCAAGGACAGTTAAGTCTTAAAGTCGTGAACTATCTCAGAAAATCTTGGCAGAAACACTATGTAGTGCGAGGGGTCCTTTAAATGATTTGTCGGAAGGAATGTGTTAAACGTAGGAATCTCTGCCCGATTTGGAATACTTTTCTACCAAACTTGAAACAGTATCTAACAAATTCCAAGAAGACTGCATGTCAGTTCCAGAAACCACCTGAAAACCCTCCACCTCAGACAATCTACCACCAGAAGATGGAAAATGAAGCAAAGCCTTCAACGAAAACTTGAACTGAAGAAGGAAAATCAAGCAGAGCTGCAAAGCCTTCATTAGAACTTGAACAGAAACCTATGAAGCCTGGTCAAAATATGAAAACCTACAATGAAAACATTTTCATAAACCTGGTCAATATCTGTACAGGAGTTGGGCCTTGGCCTAAAGGCCCTATAAGTATAAGTATAATTTCTATGCAAGCAGTTGGTAGCCTATTACTTCAGCTTAGGCATGACTCATGTACCCCACATTCTTCATCATTCCACAGCAAAACAGACAAATCAAATGCGTATCACATTTATATCATATCTCACCATGACTGAAACTTTCAAATGCGATTCCAGTATTTAGAATCCAAAGTATCCTTTTCAGCTTTCAGACTTTTCCACTATGTTCTTTTCTTCTCGGCGTTCCTTTTCTTCCGCGATCGAAAAAAAGCCAAAAATTGACGCTAGGTAGCACGGCAGTAGGTGCTAGTATTCCGTTTTCGGAGCGCAACTCTCCGTCAGAAAGTCACATACGGCTGATGAAAACATATCGGTCAAGGATACCCCGAACTCGGTGTGTCATAAACCGTAATCGAAGTGGCGATGCTTTAGGTGTATCATAAACCTAAATCGGATTAGAGGACTCCGACGGACAGAGTTTCCCTGTCGCTTCGGAATCGGTTTATAGTAAACCGAAAGACGAGTGGGAGGCAAACACTTTGTTTCCGGTCAGTTAGGCCCCTGAGTCGGAGTGCCAACAAAAAGCGCTCTTCGAAAACGGATTTCGTTTTTACAGTGTAGGTTTTTTTTTCCCACAAGGTTCTTTTTCCCACAAGGTTTGTTTTCCCCCAAGGTTGGTTTTCCCGCAAGGTTGGTTTTCCCACAAGGTTTGTTTTCCCACTGTGTTGGTTTTCCCAAAAGGTTCGCTTTCCCACAAGGTTGGTTTTCCCACAAGGTTGGTTTTCCCGCAGAGTATCTTTCCCCATAAGGTTGGTTTTCCCACAAGGTTTGTTTTCTCACAAGGTTTGTTTTCAGACTAGGTTGTTTTTCCCACTAGGTTGGTTTTCCCACAAGGTTTGTTTTCCCACAAGGTTCGTTTTCCCCCAAGGATGGTTTTCCCGCAAGGTTAGTTTTCCCACAAGGTTTATTTTCCCACTGTGTTGGTTTTCCCAAAAGGTTCGCTTTCCCGCAAGGTTGGTTTTCCCAAAAGATTTTTTTCCCCACAAGGATTGTTTTCCCACAAGGTTGGTTTTACCGAAAGGTTTGTTTCCCCACAAGGTTTGTTTGCCCACTAGGTTTGTTTTCCCATAAGGTTGGTTTTCCCACAAGGTTTGTTTTCCCACTAGGTTTGTTTCCCCACAAGGTTTGTTTTCTCACAAGGTTTGTTTTCCCACAAGGTTTGTTTTCCCACAAGGTTTGTTTTCCCACAAGGATTGTTTTCTCACAAGGTTTGTTTTCCCACTGTGTTGGTTTGTCCAAAAGGTTCGCTTTCCCGCAAGGTTGGTTTTCCCACAAGGTTGGTTTTCCCGCAGGGTTTGTTTCCCCATAAGGTTGGTTTTCCTACAAGGTTTGTTTTCTCACAAGGTTTGTTTTCCCACTAGGTTGGTTTTCCCACAAGGTTTGTTTTCCCACAAGGTTTGTTTCCCCACAAGGTTTGTTTTCCCACAAGGATTGTTTTCTCACAAGGTTTGTTTTCCCACAAGGTTTGTTTTCCCACAAGGTTTGCTTTCCCACAAGGTTGGTTTTCCCGAAAGGTATCTTTCCCCATAAGGTTGGTTTTCCCACAAGGTTTGTTTTCCCACAAGGTTTGTTTTCCCACTGTGTTGGTTTTCCCAAAAGGTTCGCTTTCCCACAAGGTTTGTTTCCCCACAAGGTTTGTTTCCCCACAAGGTTTGTTTTCCCACAAGGATTGTTTTCTGACAAGGTTTGATTTCCCACTGTGTTGGTTTTCCCAAAAGGTTCGCTTTCCCGCAAGGTTGGTTTTCCCACAAGGTTGGTTTTCCCGCAGTGTTTGTTTCCCCATATGGTTGGTTTTCCCACAAGGTTTATTTTCTCACAAGGTTTGTTTTCCCACTAGGTTGGTTTTCCCACAAGGTTTGTTTTCCCACAAGGTTCGTTTTCCCACAAGGTTTGTTTTCCCCCAAGGTTGGTTTTCCCGCAAGGTTGATTTTCCCACAAGGTTTGTTTTCCCACAAGGTTTGTTTTCCCACAAGGTTTGTTTTCCCACAAGGCTGGTTTTCCCGCTGGGTTTGTTTTCCCAAAAGGTAAGTTTTCCCACAAGGTTTGTTTCCCCATAAGGTTTGTTTCCCCACAAGGTTTGTTTTCCCACAAGGATTGTTTTCTCACAAGGATTGTTTTCCCACAGTGTTCGTTTTCCCAAAAGGTTCGCTTTCCCACAAGGTTTGTTTTCCCACAATGTTGGTTTTCCCGCAGGGTTTCTTTCCCCATAAGGTTGGTTTTCCCACAAGGTTTGTTTTTCCACTAGGTTTGTTTTCTCACAAGGTTTGTTTTCCCACTAGGTTTGTTTCCCCACAAGGTTTGTTTCCCCACAAGGTTTGTTTTCCCACAAGGATTGTTTTCTCACAAGGATTGTTTTCCCACTGTGTTCGTTTTCCCACAAGGTTGGTTTTCTCGAAAGGTTTGTTTCCCCACAAGGATGGTTTTCCCACAAGGTTGGTTCTCCCGCAGGGTTTGTTTTCCCACAAGGTTAGTTTTCCCGCAAGGTTTGTTTCCCCACAAGGTTTGTTTACCCACAAGGTTTGTTTTCCCACAAGGATTGTTTTCTCACAAGGTTTGTTTTCCCACTGTGTTGGTTTTCCCAAAAGGTTCGCTTTCCCGCAAGGTTGGTTTTCCCACAAGGTTGGTTTTCCCGCAGGGTTTGTTTCCCCATAAGGTTGGTTTTCCTACAAGGTTTGTTTTCTCACAAGGTTTGTTTTCCCACTAGGTTGGTTTTCCCACAAGGTTTGTTTTCCCACAAGGTTTGTTTTCCCACAAGGTTTGTTTTCCCCCAAGGTTGGTTTTCCCGCAAGGTTGGTTTTCCCACAAGGTTGGTTTTCCCACAAGGTTGGTTTTCCCGCAAGGTTAGTTTTCCCACAAGGTCTGATTTAACACAATGTTTGTTTTCCCAAAAGGTTTGTTTCCCCACAAGGTTTGTTTTCCCACAAGGTTTGTTTTTCTCACAAGGTTTGTTTTTCCATAAGCTTGTCTTTCCCACAAGGTTTGATTTCCCACAAGGTTTGCAAGATTTGTTTTTCCTCTAGGTTGGTTTTCCCACAAGGTTGGTTTTCCCACAAGGTTAGTTTTCTCACAAGGTTGGTTTTCCCACAAGGTTTGTTTCCCCATAAGGTTTGTTTTCCCACAAGGTTTGTTTTCCCACAAGGTTTGTTTTCTCACAAGGTTTGTTTTCCCACAAGGCTGGTTTTCCCGCAGGGTTTGTTTTCCCAAAAGGTTAGTTTTCCCACAAGGTTTGTTTTCCCACAAGGTTTGTTTCCCCACAAGGTTTGTTTTCCCACAAGGATTGATTTCTCACAAGGTTTGTTTTCCCACTGTGTTGGTATTCCCAAAAGGTTCGCTTTCCCACAAGGTTGGTTTTCCTACAAGGTTTGTTTTCTCACAAGGTTTGTTTTCCCACTAGGTTGGTTTTCCCACAAGGTTTGTTTTCCCACAAGGTTTGTTTCCCCACAAGGTTTGTTTTCCCACAAGGATTGTTTTCTCACAAGGTTTGTTTTCCCACAAGGTTTTTTTTCCCACAAGGTTTGCTTTCCCACAAGGTTGGTTTTCCCGAAAGGTATCTTTCCCCATAAGGTTGGTTTTCCCACAAGGTTTGTTTTCCCACAAGGTTTGTTTTCCCACTGTGTTGGTTTTCCCAAAAGGTTCGCTTTCCCACAAGGTTTGTTTCCCCACAAGGTTTGTTTTCCCACAAGGATTGTTTTCTCACAAGGTTTGATTTCCCACTGTGTTGGTTTTCCCAAAAGGTTCGCTTTCCCGCAAGGTTGGTTTTCCCACAAGGTTGGTTTTCCCGCAGGGTTTGTTTCCCCATATGGTTGGTTTTCCCACAAGGTTTTTTTTCTCACAAGGTTTGTTTTCCCACTAGGTTGGTTTTCCCACAAGGTTTGTTTTCCCACAAGGTTCGTTTTCCCACAAGGTTTGTTTTCCCCCAAGGTTGGTTTTCCCGCAAGGTTGGTTTTCCCACAAGGTTTGTTTTCCCACAAGGTTTGTTTTCCCCCAAGGTTTGTTTTCCCACAAGGCTGGTTTTCCCGCAGTGTTTGTTTTCCCAAAAGGTTAGTTTTCCCACAAGGTTTGTTTCCCCATAAGGTTTGTTTCCCCACAAGGTTTGTTTCCCCACAAGGATTGCTTTCTCACAAGGATTGTTTTCCCACTGTGTTCGTTTTCCCAAAAGGTTCGCTTTCCCACAAGGTTTGTTTTCCCACAATGTTGGTTTTCCCGCAGGGTTTCTTTCCCCATAAGGTTGGTTTTCCCACAAGGTTTGTTTTCCCACTAGGTTTGTTTTCCCATAAGGTTGGTTTTCCCACAAGGTTTGTTTTCTCACAAGGTTTGTTTTCCCACTAGGTTTTTTTCTCCACAAGGTTTGTTTTCTCACAAGGTTTGTTTTCCCACAAGGTTTGCTTTCCCACAAGGTTTGTTTTCCCACAAGGTTGGTTTTCCCGAAAGGTTTGTTTCCCCACAAGGATGGTTTTCTCACAAGGTTTGTCTTCCCACAAGGTTTGTTTTCCCACAAGGTTTGTTTTCCCACAAGGTTTGTTTTCCCACAAGGTTGGTTTTCCCGAAAGGTTTGTTTCCCCACAAGGATGGTTTTCCCACAAGGTTGGTTTTCCCGCAGGGTTTGTTTCCCCATAACGTTGGATTTCCTACAAGGTTTGTTTTCTCACAAGGTTTGTTTTCCCACTAGGTTGGTTTTCCCACAAGGTTTGTTTTCCTACAAGGTTTGTTTTCCCACAAGGTTTGTTTTCCCCCAAGGTTGGTTTTCCCGCAAGGTTGGTTTTCCCACAAGGTTGGTTTTCCCACAAGAACAAACCCTGCAGGAAACCAACCTTGTGGGAAAACCATCCTTGTGGGGAAACAAACCTTTCGGGAAAACCAACCTTGTGGGAAAACAAACCTTGTGGGAAAACAAACCTTGTGGGAAAACAAACCTTGTGAGAAAACCATCCTTGTGGGGAAACAAACCTTTCGGGAAAACCAACCTTGTGGTAAAACAAACCTTGTGGGAAAACAAACCTTGTGGGAAAACAAACCTTGTGAGAAAACAAACCTTGTGGGGAAACAAACCTAGTGGGAAAACAAACCTTGTGAGAAAACAAACCTTGTGGGAAAACCAACCTTATGGGAAAACAAACCTAGTGGGAAAACAAACCTTGTGGGAAAACCAACCTTATGGGGAAAGAAACCCTGCGGGAAAACTAACATTGTGGGAAAACAAACCTTGTGGGAAAGCGAACCTTTTGGGAAAACGAACACAGTGGGAAAACAATCCTTGTGAGAAAACAATCCTTGTGGGAAAACAAACCTTGTGGGGAAACAAACCTTATGGGGAAACAAACCTTGTGGGAAAACTAACCTTTTGGGAAAAAAAACCTGCGGGAAAACCAGCCTTGTGGGAAAACAAACCTTGTGGGAAAACAAACCTTGTGGGAAAACAAACCTTGTGGGAAAACCAACCTTGCGGGAAAACCAACCTTGGGGGAAAACAAACCTTGTGGGAAAACGAACCTTGTGGGAAAACAAACCTTGTGGGAAAACCAACCTAGTGGGAAAACAAACCTTGTGAGAAAACAAACCTTGTGGGAAAACCAACCATATGGGGAAACAAACCCTGCGGGAAAACCAACCTTGTGGGAAAACCAACCTTGCGGGAAAGCGAACCTTTTGGGAAAACCAACACAGTGGGAAATCAAACCTTGTGAGAAAACAATCCTTGTGGGAAAACAAACCTTGTGGGGAAACAAACCTTGTGTGGAAACAAACCTTGTGGGAAAGCGAACCTTTTGGGAAAACCAACACAGTGGGAAAACAAACCTTGTGGGAAAACAAACCTTGTGGGAAAACCAACCTTATGGGGAAAGATACCTTTCGGGAAAACCAACCTTGTGGGAAAGCAAACCTTGTGGGAAAACAAACCTTGTGGGAAAACAAACCTTGTGAGAAAACAATCCTTGTGGGAAAACAAACCTTGTGGGGAAACAAACCTTGTGGGAAAACAAACCTTGTGGGAAAACCAACCTAGTGGGAAAACAAACCTTGTGAGAAAACAAACCTTGTAGGAAAACCAACCTTATGGGGAAACAAACCCTGCGGGAAAACCAACCTTTTGGGAAAACCAACCTTGCGGGAAAGCGAACCTTTTGGGAAAACCAACACAGTGGGTAAAAAAACCTTGTGAGAAAACAATCCTTGTGGGAAAACAAACCTTGTGAGAAAACAAACCTTGTGGGGAAACAAACCTAGTGGGAAAACAAACCTTGTGAGCAGACAAACCTTGTGGGAAAACCAACCTTATGGGGAAAGATACCTTTCGGGAAAACCAACCTTGTGGGAAAACAAACCTTGTGGGAAAACAAACCTTGTGGGAAAACAAACCTTGTGGGAAAGCGAACCTTTTGGGAAAACCAACACAGTGGGAAAACAAACCTTGTGGGAAAACTAACCTTGCGGGAAAACCATCCTTGGGGGAAAACGAACCTTGTGGGAAAACAAACCTTGTGGGAAAACCAACCTAGTGGGAAAAACAACCTAGTGGGAAAACAAACCTTGTGAGAAAACAAACCTTGTGGGAAAACCAACCTTATGGGGAAAGATACCCTGCGGGAAAACCAACCTTGTGGGAAAACCAACCTTGTGGGAAAGCGAACCTTTTGGGAAAACCAACACAGTGGGAAAACAAACCTTGTGGGAAAACCAACCTTGCGGGAAAACCAACCTTTGGGGAAAACAAACCTTGTGGGAAAACAAACCTTGTGGGAAAAACAACCTAGTGGGAAAAACAACCTAGTGGGAAAACAAACCTTGTGAGAAAACAAACCTTTTCGGAAAACCAACCTTATGGGGAAAGAAACCCTGCGGAAAAACCAACCTTGGGGGAAAACAAACCTTGTGGGAAAACAAACCTAGTGGGAAAAAGAACCTGGTGGGAAAACAAACCTTGTGAGAAAACAAACCTTGTGGGAAAACCAACCTTATGGGGAAAGAAACCCTGCGGGAAAACCAACATTGTGGGAAAATAAACCTTGTGGGAAAGCGAACCTTTTGGGAAAACCAACACAGTGGGAAAACAAACTTTGTGAGAAAACAATCCTTGTGGGAAAACAAACCTTGTGGGGAAACAAACCTTGTGGGGAAACAAACCTTGTGGGAAAACTAACCTTTTGGGAAAAGAAACCCTGTGGGAAAACCAGCCTTGTGGGAAAACAAACCTTGTGGGAAAACAAACCTTGTGGGAAAACAAACCTTGTGGGAAAACCAACCTTGCGGGAAAACCAACCTTGGGGGAAAACAAACCTTGTGGGAAAACAAACCTTGTGGGAAAACAAACCTTGTGGGAAAACCAACCTAGTGGGAAAACAAACCTTGTGAGAAAACAAACCTTGTGGGAAAACCAACCTTATGGGGAAACAAACCCTGCGGGAAAACCAACCTTGTGGGAAAACCAACCTTGCGGGAAAGCGAACCTTTTGGGAAAACCAACACAGTGGGAAATCAAACCTTGTGAGAAAACAATCCTTGTGGGAAAACAAACCTTGTGGGGAAACAAACCTTGTGGGGAAACATACCTTGTGGGGAAACAAACCTTGTGGGAAAGTGAACCTTTTGGGAAAACCAACACAGTGGGAAAACAAACCTTGTGGGAAAACAAACCTTGTGGGGAAACAAACCTTGTGAAAACAAACATTGTGTTAAATCAGACCTTGTGCGAAAACTAACCTTGCGGGAAAACCAACCTTGTGGGAAAACGAACCTTGTGGGAAAACCAACCTTGCGGGAAAACCAACCTTGGGGGAAAACAAACCTTTTGGGAAAACAAATCTTGTGGGAAAACAAACCTTGTGGGAAAACCAACCTAGTGGGAAAACAAGCCTTGTGAGAAAACAAACCTTGTGGGAAAACCAACCTTATGGGGAAACAAACCCTGCGGGAAAACCAACCTTGTGGGAAAACCAACCTTGCGGTAAAGCGAACCTTTTGGGAAAACCAACACAGTGGGAAATCAAACCTTGTGGGAAAACAAACCTTGTGGGAAAACAAACCTTGTGGGAAAACAAACCTTGTGGGGAAACAAACCTTGTGGGAAAACCAACCTTGCGGGAAAGCGAACCTTTTGGGAAAACCAACACAGTGGGAAAACAAACCTTGTGGGTAAACCAACCTTGCGGGAAAACCAACCTTGGGGGAAAACAAACCTTGTGAGAAAACAAACCTTGTGGGAAAACCAACCTTTTGGGGAAAGCAACCCGGCGGGAAAACCAACCTTGTGGGAAAACCAACCTTATGGGAAAGCGAACCTTTTGGGAAAACCAACACAGTGGGAAAACAAACCTTGTGGGAAAACCAACCTTGCGGGAAAACCAACCTTGGGGGAAAACAAACCTTGTGGGAAAACAAACCTTGTGGGTAAACAAACCTAGTGGGAAAACAAACCTTGTGAGAAAACAATCCTTGTGGGAAAACAAACCTTGTGGGGAAACAAACCTTGCGGGAAAACTAACCTTGTGGGAAAACAAACCCTGCGGGAAAACCAACCTTGTGGGAAAACCAACCTTGTGGGGAAACAAACCTTTCGGGAAAACCAACCTTGTGGGAAAACAAACCTTGTGAGAAAACAAACCTTGTGTTAAAACAAACCTTGTGGGAAAACAAACCTTGTGAGAAAACAAACCTTGTGGGAAAGCCAACCTTATGGGAAAACAAACCTAGTGGAAAAAAAAACCTTGTGGGGAAACAAACCTTTCGGGAAAACCAACTTTGTGGGAAAGCAAACCTTGTGGGAAAACAAACCTTGTGGGAAAACTAACCTTGTGAGAAAACAATCCTTGTGGGAAAACAAACCTTGTGGGGAAACAAACCTTGTGGGGAAACAAACCTTGTGGGAAAACGAACCTTTTGGGAAAACAAACCCTGCGGGAAAACCAACTTTGTGGGAAAACAAACCTTGTGGGAAAACAAACCTTGTGGGAAAACATACCTTATGGGGAAAGAAACCTTGTGGGAAAACTAACCTTGTGAGAAAACGAACCTTGTGGGAAAACCAACCATGTGGGAAAACCAACCTAGAGGAAAAACAAATCTTGAGGGAAAACAAACCTAGTGGGAAAACAAACCTTGTGGGAAAACAAACCTTGTGGGAAAGACAACCTTATGGGAAAACCAAAACAGTGGGAAAAAAAACCTTGTGAGAAAACAAACCTTGTGGGAAAACAAACTTTGTGGGGAAACAAACCTTGTGGGAAAACCAACCTTATGGGAAAACAAACCTAGTGGGAAAAAAAACCTTGTGGGGAAACAAACCTAGTGGGAATACAAACGTTGTGGGGAAACAAACCTTTCGGGAAAACCAACCTTGTGGGAAAACAAATCTTGCGTGAAAACCAACCTTGTGTTAAAACAGACCTTGTGGGAAAACTAACCTTGCGGGAAAACCAACCGTGTGGGAAAACCAACCTTGTGAGAAAACAATCCTTGTGGGAAAACAAACCTTGTGGGGAAACAAACCTTGCGTGAAAACTAACCTTGTTGGAAAACAATCCTTGTGGGAAAACTAACCTTGTGGGGAAACAAACCTTGCGGGAAAACTAACCTTGTGGTAAAACAAACCCTGCGGGAAAACCAACCTTGTGGGAAAACCAACCTTGTGGGGAAACAAACCTTTCGGGAAAACCAACCTTGTGGGAAAACAAACCTTGTGGGAAAACAAACCTTGTGGGAAAACAAACCTTGTGAGAAAACAAACCTTGTGGGGACACAAACCTAGTGGGAAAACAAACCTTGTGAGAAAACAAACCTTGTGGGAAAACCAACCTTATGGGAAAACAAACCTAGTGGGAAAACAAACCTTGTGGGGAAACGAACCTTTCGGGAAAACCAACCTTGTGGGAAAACAAACCTTGTGGGAAAACAAACCTTGCGGGAAAACCAACCGTGTGGGAAAACAAACCTTGTGGGGAAACGAACCTTTCGGGAAAACCAACCTTGTGGGAAAACAAACCTTGTGGGAAAACAAACCTTGCGGGAAAACTAACCTTGTGGTAAAACAAACCCTGCGGGAAAACCAACCTTGTGGGAAAACCAACCTTGTGGGGAAACAAACCTTTCGGGAAAACCAACATTGTGGGAAAACAAACCTTGTGGGAAAACAAACCTTGTGGGAAAACAAACCTTGTGAGAAAACAAACCTTGTGGGGACACAAACCTAGTGGGAAAACAAACCTTGTGAGAAAACAAACCTTGTGGGAAAACCAACCTTATGGGAAAACAAACCTAGTGGGAAAACAAACCTTGTGGGGAAACGAACCTTTCGGGAAAACCAACCTTGTGGGAAAACAAACCTTGCGTGAAAACCAACCTTGTGTTAAAACAGACCTTGTGGGAAAACTAACCTTGCGGGAAAACCAACCGTGTGGGAAAACCAACCTTGTGAGAAAACAATCCTTGTGGGAAAACAAACCTTGTGGGGAAACAAACCTTGCGTGAAAACTAACCTTGTTAGAAAACAATCCTTGTGGGAAAACTAACCTTGTGGGGAAACAAACCTTGCGGGAAAACTAACCTTGTGGTAAAACAAACCCTGCGGGAAAACCAACCTTGTGGGAAAACCAACCTTGTGGGGAAACAAACCTTTCGGGAAAACCAACCTTGTGGGAAAACAAACCTTGTGGGAAAACAAACCTTGTGGGAAAACAAACCTTGTGAGAAAACAAACCTTGTGGGGACACAAACCTAGTGGGAAAACAAACCTTGTGAGAAAACAAACCTTGTGGGAAAACCAACCTTATGGGAAAACAAACCTAGTGGGAAAACAAACCTTGTGGGGAAACGAACCTTTCGGGAAAACCAACCTTGTGGGAAAACAAACCTTGTGGGAAAACAAACCTTGTGGGAAAACAAACCTTGTGGAAAAACAAACCTTGTGGGAAAACAATCCTTGTGGGGAAACAAACCTTTTGGGAAAACCAACCTTGCGGGAAAGCGAACCTTTTGGAAAAAGAAAACACAGTGGGAAAACAAACCTTGTGGGAAAACTAACCTTGCGGGAAAACCAACCTTGGGGGAAAACGAACCTTGTGGGAAAACAAACCTTGTGGGAAAACCAACCTAGTGGGAAAAACAACCTAGTGGGAAAACAAACCTTGTGAGAAAACAAACCTTGTGGGAAAACCAACCTTATGGGGAAAGAAACCCTGCGGGAAAACCAACCTTGTGGGAAAACCAACCTTGTGGGAAAGCGAACCTTTTGGGAAAACCAAAACAGTGGGAAAACAAACCTTGTGGGAAAACCAACCTTGCGGGAAAACCAACCTTGGGGGAAAACAAACCTTGTGGGAAAACAAACCTTGTGGGAAAACCAACCTAGTGGGAAAAACAACCTAGTGGGAAAACAAACCTTGTGAGAAAACAAACCTTTTCGGAAAACCAACCTTATGGGGAAAGAAAACCTGTGGGAAATCCAACCTTGGGGGAAAACAAACCTTGTGGGAAAACAAACCTAGTGGAAAAAACAACCTGGTGGGAAAACTAACCTTGTGAGAAAACAAACCTTGTGGGAAAACCAACCTTATGGGGAAAGAAACCCTGCGGGAAAACCAACCTTGTGGGAAAACCAACCTTGTGGGAAAGCGAACCTTTTGGGAAAACCAACACAGTGGGAAAACAAACCTTGTCAGAAAGCAATCCTTTTGGGAAAACAAACCTTGTGGGGAAACAAACCTTGTGGGGAAACAAACCTTGTGGGAAAACTAACCTTTTGGGAAAACAAACCCTGCGGGAAAACCAGCCTTGTGGGAAAACAAACCTTGTGGGAAAACAAACCTTGTGGGAAAATAAACCTTGTGGGAAAACAAACCTTATGGGGAAACAAACCTTGTGGGAAAACCAACCTTGTGAGAAAACTAACCTTGTGGGAAAACCAACCTTGTGGGAAAACCAACCTAGAGGAAAAACAAATCTTGAGGGAAAACAAACCTTGTGGGAAAACAAACCTTGTGGGAAAGACAACCTTATGGGAAAACCAAAACAGTGGGAAAACAAACCTTGTGAGAAAACAAACCTTGTGGGAAAACAAACCTTGTGGGGAAACAAACCTTGTGGGAAAACAAACATTGTGTTAAATCAGACCTTGTGGGAAAACTAACCTTGCGGGAAAACCAACCTTGTGGGAAAACCAACCTTGCGGGAAAACCAACCTTGGGGGAAAACAAACCTTGTGGGAAAACAAATCTTGTGGGAAAACAAACCTTGTGGGAAAACCAACCTAGTGGGAAAACAAACCTTGTGAGAAAACAAACCTTGTAGGAAAACCAACCTTATGGGGAAACAAACCCTGCGGGAAAACCAACCTTGTGGGAAAACCAACCTTGCGGGAAAGTGAACCTTTTTGGAAAACCAACACAGTGGGAAAACAAACCTTGTGGGAAAACAATCCTTGTGGGAAAACAAACCTTGTGGGGAAACAAACCTTGTGGGGAAACAAACCTTGTGGGAAAACAAACCTTGTGGGAAAACAAACCTTGCGGAAAAACTAACCTTGTGGGAAAACAAACCCTGCGGGAAAACCAACCTTGTGGGAAAACCAACCTTGTGGGGAAACCAACCTTTCGGGAAAACCATCCTTGTGGGAAAACAAACCTTGTGGGAAAACAAACCTTTTGGGAAAACAAACCTTGTGAGAAAACAAACCTTGTGGGGAAACAAAGCTAGTGGGAAAACAAACCTTGTGAGAAAACAAACCTTGTGGGAAAACCAACCTTATGGGAAAACAAACCTAGTGGGAAAACAAACCTTGTGGGAAAACAAACCTTTCGGGAAAACCAATCTTGTGGGAAAACAAACCTTGTGGGAAAACAAACCTTGTGGGAAAACAAACCTTGTGGGAAAACAAACCTTGTGGGAAAACAAACCTTGTGGGGAAACAAACCTTGTGGGAAAACCAACCTTGCGGGAAAGCGAACCTTTTGGGAAAACCAACACAGTGGGAAAACAAACCTTGTGGGAAAACCAACCTTGCGGGAAAACCAACCTTGGGGGAAAACGAACCTTGTGGGAAAACAAACCTTGTGGGAAAACCAACCTAGTGGGAAAAACAACCTAGTGGGAAAACAAACCTTGTGAGAAAACAAACCTTGTGGGAAAACCAACCTTATGGGGAAAGCAACCCTGCGGGAAAACCATTCTTGTGGGAAAACCAACCTTGTGGGAAAGCGAACCTTTTGGGAAAACCAACACAGTGGGAAAACAAACCTTGTGGGAAAACCAACCTAGTGGGAAAAACAACCTAGTGGGAAAACAAACCTTGTGAGAAAACAAACCTTGTCGGAAAACCAACCTTATGGGGAAAGAAACCCTGCGGGAAAACCAACCTTGGGGGAAAACAAACCTTGTGGGAAAACAAACCTAGTAGGAAAAACAACCTAGTGGGAAAACAAACCTTGTGAGAAAACAAACCTTGTGGGAAAACCAACCTTATGGGGAAAGAAACCCTGCGGGAAAACCAACCTTGTGGGAAAACCAACTTTGTGGGAAAGCGAACCTTTTGGGAAAACCAACACAGTGGGAAAACAAACCTTGTGAGAAAACAATCCTTGTGGGAAAACAAACCTTGTGGGGAAACAAACCTTGTGGGGAAACAAACCTTGTGGGAAAACAAACCTTGTAGGAAAACAAACCTTGCGGAAAAACTAACCTTGTGGGAAAACAAACCCTGCGGGAAAACCAACCTTGTGGGAAAACCAACCTTGTGGGGAAACCAACCTTTCGGGAAAACCAACCTTGTGGGAAAACAAACCTTGTGGGAAAACAAACCTTTTGGGAAAACAAACCTTGTGAGAAAACAAACCTTGTGGGGAAACAAAGCTAGTGGGAAAACAAACCTTGTGAGAAAACAAACCTTGTGGGAAAACCAACCTTATGGGAAAACAAACCTAGTGGGAAAACAAACCTTGTGGGAAAACAAACCTTTCGGGAAAACCAACCTTGTGGGAAAACAAAACCTTGTGGGAAAACATACCTTGTGGGAAAACAAACCTTGTGGGAAAACAAACCTTGTGGGAAAACAAACATTGTGGGGAAACAAACCTTGTGGGAAAACCAACCTTGCGGGAAAGCGAACCTTTTGGGAAAACCAACACAGTGGGAAAACAAACCTTGTGGGAAAACCAACCTTGCGGGAAAACCAACCTTGGGGGAAAACAAACCTTGTGGGAAAACAAACCTTGTGGGAAAAACAACCTAGTGGGAAAAACAACCTAGTGGGAAAACAAACCTTGTGAGAAAACAAACCTTGTGGGAAAACCAACCTTATGGGGAAAGCAACCCTGCGGGAAAACCAATCTTGTGGGAAAACTAACCTTGTGGGAAAGCGAACCTTTTGGGAAAACCAACACAGTGGGAAAACAAACCTTGTGGGAAAACCAACCTAGTGGGAAAAACAACCTAGTGGGAAAAACAACCTAGTGGGAAAACAAACCTTGTGAGAAAACAAACCTTGTCGGAAAAC
Organism: Branchinecta lynchi; assembly: GCA_023053575.1. Lineage (NCBI taxonomy): Eukaryota > Metazoa > Arthropoda > Branchiopoda > Anostraca > Branchinectidae > Branchinecta > Branchinecta lynchi. The sequence goes on along the minus strand of JAKZAP010000161.1, from coordinate 35,875 downwards.
CAACCTTATGGGGAAAGAAACCCTGCGGGAAAACCAACCTTGGGGGAAAACAAACCTTGTGGGAAAACAAACCTAGTAGGAAAAACAACCTAGTGGGAAAACAAACCTTGTGAGAGAACAAACCTTGTGGGAAAACCAACCTTATGGGGAAAGAAACCCTGCGGGAAAACCAACCTTGTGGGAAAACCAACTTTGTGGGAAAGCGAACCTTTTGGGAAAACCAACACAGTGGGAAAACAAACCTTGTGAGAAAACAATCCTTGTGGGAAAACAAACCTTGTGGGGAAACAAACCTTGTGGGGAAACAAACCTTGTGGGAAAACAAACCTTGTAGGAAAACAAACCTTGCGGAAAAACTAACCTTGTGGGAAAACAAACCCTGCGGGAAAACCAACCTTGTGGGAAAACCAACCTTGTGGGGAAACCAACCTTTCGGGAAAACCAACCTTGTGGGAAAACAAACCTTGTGGGAAAACAAACCTTTTGGGAAAACAAACCTTGTGAGAAAACAAACCTTGTGGGGAAACAAAGCTAGTGGGAAAACAAACCTTGTGAGAAAACAAACCTTGTGGGAAAACCAACCTTATGGGAAAACAAACCTAGTGGGAAAACAAACCTTGTGGGAAAACAAACCTTTCGGGAAAACCAACCTTGTGGGAAAACAAAACCTTGTGGGAAAACATACCTTGTGGGAAAACAAACCTTGTGGGAAAACAAACCTTGTGGGAAAACAAACATTGTGGGGAAACAAACCTTGTGGGAAAACCAACCTTGCGGGAAAGCGAACCTTTTGGGAAAACCAACACAGTGGGAAAACAAACCTTGTGGGAAAACCAACCTTGCGGGAAAACCAACCTTGGGGGAAAACAAACCTTGTGGGAAAACAAACCTTGTGGGAAAAACAACCTAGTGGGAAAAACAACCTAGTGGGAAAACAAACCTTGTGAGAAAACAAACCTTGTGGGAAAACCAACCTTATGGGGAAAGCAACCCTGCGGGAAAACCAATCTTGTGGGAAAACCAACCTTGTGGGAAAGCGAACCTTTTGGGAAAACCAACACAGTGGGAAAACAAACCTTGTGGGAAAACCAACCTAGTGGGAAAAACAACCTAGTGGGAAAACAAACCTTGTGAGAAAACAAACCTTGTCGGAAAACCAACCATATGGGGAAAGAAACCCTGCGGGAAAACCAACCTTGGGGGAAAACAAACCTTGTGGGAAAACAAACCTAGTAGGAAAAACAACCTAGTGGGAAAACAAACCTTGTGAGAAAACAAACCTTGTGGGAAAACCAACCTTATGGGGAAAGAAACCCTGCGGGAAAACCAACCTTGTGGGAAAACCAACCTTGTGGGAAAGCGAACCTTTTGGGAAAACCACACAATGGGAAAACAAACCTTGTGAGAAAACAATCCTTGTCGGAAAACAAACCTTGTGGGGAAGGAAACCTTGTGGGGAAACAAGCCTTGTGGGAAAACTAACCTTTTGGGAAAATTAACCCTGCGGGAAAACCAGCCTTGTGGGAAATCAAACCTTGTGGGAAAACAAACCTTGTGGGAAAACAAACCTTGTGGGAAAACAAACCTTGTGGGAAAACCAACCTAGACCTAACCTAGACCTAACTTAACCAAAAGGTTCGCTTTCCCACAAGGTTGGTTTTCCCACAAGGTTGGTTTTCCCGCAGGGTTTCTTTCCCCATAAGGTTGGTTTTCCCACAAGGTTTGTTTTCTCACAAGGTTTGTTTTCCCACCAGGTTGTTTTTCCCACTAGGTTTGTTTTTCCACAAGGTTCGTTTTCGCCCAAGGTTGGTTTTCCCGCAGGGTTTCTTTCCCCATAAGGTTGGTTTTCCGAAAAGGTTTGTTTTCCCACAAGCTTTGTTTTCCCACTAGGTTGTTTTTCCCACTAGGTTGGTTTTCCCACAAGGTTTGTTTTCCCACAAGGTTTGTTTTCCCACAAGGATGGTTGGAAAACAAACCTTGTGAGAAAACAAACCTTTTAAGAAAACCAACCTTATGGGAAAACAAACCTAGTGGGAAAACAAACCTTGTGGGGAAGCAAACCTTATGGGGAAAGAAACCCTGTGGGAAAACCAACCTTGTGGGAAAACCAACCTTGTGGGAATGCGAACCTTTTGGGAAAACCAACACAGTGGGAAAACAAACCTTGTGGGAAAACAAACCTTGTGGGAAAACAAACCTTGTGGGAAAACCAACCTAGTGGGAAAAACAACCTAGTGGGAAAACAAACCTTGTGGGAAAACAAACCTAGTGGGAAAAACAACCTAGTGGGAAAACAAACCTTGTGAGAAAACAAACCTTTTCGGAAAACCAACCTTATGGGGAAAGAAACCCTGTGGGAAAACCAACCTTGGGAGAAAACAAACCTTGTGGGAAAACAAACCTAGTGGAAAAAACAACCTGGTGGGAAAACGAAGCTTGTGAGAAAACAAACCTTGTGGGAAAACCAACCTAATGGGGAAAGAAACCCTGCGGGAAAACCAACCTTGTGGGAAAACCAACCTTGTGGGAAAGCGAACCTTTTGGGAAAACCACACAATGGGAAAACAAACCTTGTGAGAAAACAATCCTTGTGGGAAAACAAACCTTGTGGGGAAGGAAACCTTGTGGGGAAACAAGCCTTGTGGGAAAACTAACCTTTTGGGAAAATTAACCCTGCGGGAAAACCAGCCTTGTGGGAAAACAAACCTTGTGGGAAAACCAACCTTGTGGGAAAACAAACCTTGTGGGAAAACAAACCTTGTGGGAAAACACACCTTGTAGGAAAACAAACCTTGCGGAAAAACTAACCTTGTGGGAAAACAAACCCTGCGGGAAAACCAACCTTGTGGGAAAACCAACCTTGTGGGGAAACCAACCTTTCGGGAAAACCAACCTTGTGGGAAAACAAACCTTGTGGGAAAACAAACCTTTTGGGAAAACAAACCTTGTGAGAAAACAAACCTTGTGGGGAAACAAAGCTAGTGGGAAAACAAACCTTGTGAGAAAACAAACCTTGTGGGAAAACCAACCTTATGGGAAAACAAACCTAGTGGGAAAACAAACCTTGTGGGAAAACAAACCTTTCGGGAAAACCAACCTTGTGGGAAAACAAAACCTTGTGGGAAAACAAACCTTGTGGGAAAACAAACCTTGTGGGAAAACCAACCTAGACCTAACCTAGACCTAACTTAACCAAAAGGTTCGCTTTCCCACAAGGTTGGTTTTCCCACAAGGTTGGTTTTCCCGCAGGGTTTCTTTCCCCATAAGGTTGGTTTTCCCACAAGGTTTGTTTTCTCACAAGGTTTGTTTTCCCACCAGGTTGTTTTTCCCACTAGGTTTGTTTTTCCACAAGGTTCGTTTTCGCCCAAGGTTGGTTTTCCCGCAGGGTTTCTTTCCCCATAAGGTTGGTTTTCCGAAAAGGTTTGTTTTCCCACAAGCTTTGTTTTCCCACTAGGTTGTTTTTCCCACTAGGTTGGTTTTCCCACAAGGTTTGTTTTCCCACAAGGTTTGTTTTCCCACAAGGATGGTTGGAAAACAAACCTTGTGAGAAAACAAACCTTTTAAGAAAACCAACCTTATGGGAAAACAAACCTAGTGGGAAAACAAACCTTGTGGGAAAAACAACCTAGTGGGAAAACAAAGCTTGTGGGAAAACAAACCTTTTCGGAAAACCAACCTTACGGGGAAAGAAACCTTGTGGGAAAACCAACCTTGTGGGGAAACCAACCTTTCGGGAAAACCAACCTTGTGGGAAAACAAACCTTGTGGGAAAACAAACCTTTTGGGAAAACAAACCTTGTGAGAAAACAAACCTTGTGGGGAAACAAAGCTAGTGGGAAAACAAACCTTGTGAGAAAACAAACCTTGTGGGAAAACCAACCTTATGGGAAAACAAACCTAGTGGGAAAACAAACCTTGTGGGAAAACAAACCTTTCGGGAAAACCAACCTTGTGGGAAAACAAAACCTTGTGGGAAAACAAACCTTGTGGGAAACAAACCTAGTGGGAAAAACAACCTAGTGGGAAAACAAACCTTGTGAGAAAACAAACCTTTTCGGAAAACCAACCTTATGGGGAAAGAAACCCTGTGGGAAAACCAACCTTGGGAGAAAACAAACCTTGTGGGAAAACAAACCTAGTGGAAAAAACAACCTGGTGGGAAAACGAAGCTTGTGAGAAAACAAACCTTGTGGGAAAACCAACCTAATGGGGAAAGAAACCCTGCGGGAAAACCAACCTTGTGGGAAAACCAACCTTGTGGGAAAGCGAACCTTTTGGGAAAACCACACAATGGGAAAACAAACCTTGTGAGAAAACAATCCTTGTGGGAAAACAAACCTTGTGGGGAAGGAAACCTTGTGGGGAAACAAGCCTTGTTGGAAAACTAACCTTTTGGGAAAATTAACCCTGCGGGAAAACCAGCCTTGTGGGAAAACAAACCTTGTGGGAAAACAAACCTTGTGGGGAAACAAACCTTGTGGGGAAACAAACCTTGTGGGAAAACAAACCTTGTAGGAAAACAAACCTTGCGGAAAAACTAACCTTGTGGGAAAACAAACCCTGCGGGAAAACCAACCTTGTGGGAAAACCAACCTTGTGGGGAAACCAACCTTTCGGGAAAACCAACCTTGTGGGAAAACAAACCTTGTGGGAAAACAAACCTTGTGGGAAAACAAACCTTGTAGGAAAACAAACCTTGCGGAAAAACTAACCTTGTGGGAAAACAAACCCTGCGGGAAAACCAACCTTGTGGGAAAACCAACCTTGTGGGGAAACCAACCTTTCGGGAAAACCAACCTTGTGGGAAAACAAACCTTGTGGGAAAACAAACCTTTTGGGAAAACAAACCTTGTGAGAAAACAAACCTTGTGGGGAAACAAAGCTAGTGGGAAAACAAACCTTGTGAGAAAACAAACCTTGTGGGAAAACCAACCTTATGGGAAAACAAACCTAGTGGGAAAACAAACCTTGTGGGAAAACAAACCTTTCGGGAAAACCAACCTTGTGGGAAAACAAAACCTTGTGGGAAAACAAACCTTGTGGGAAAACAAACCTTGTGGGAAAACCAACCTAGACCTAACCTAGACCTAACTTAACCAAAAGGTTCGCTTTCCCACAAGGTTGGTTTTCCCACAAGGTTGGTTTTCCCGCAGGGTTTCTTTCCCCATAAGGTTGGTTTTCCCACAAGGTTTGTTTTCTCACAAGGTTTGTTTTCCCACCAGGTTGTTTTTCCCACTAGGTTTGTTTTTCCACAAGGTTCGTTTTCGCCCAAGGTTGGTTTTCCCGCAGGGTTTCTTTCCCCATAAGGTTGGTTTTCCGAAAAGGTTTGTTTTCCCACAAGCTTTGTTTTCCCACTAGGTTGTTTTTCCCACTAGGTTGGTTTTCCCACAAGGTTTGTTTTCCCACAAGGTTTGTTTTCCCACAAGGATGGTTGGAAAACAAACCTTGTGAGAAAACAAACCTTTTAAGAAAACCAACCTTATGGGAAAACAAACCTAGTGGGAAAACAAACCTTGTGGGGAAGCAAACCTTATGGGGAAAGAAACCCTGTGGGAAAACCAACCTTGTGGGAAAACCAACCTTGTGGGAATGCGAACCTTTTGGGAAAACCAACACAGTGGGAAAACAAACCTTGTGGGAAAACAAACCTTGTGGGAAAACAAACCTTGTGGGAAAACCAACCTAGTGGGAAAAACAACCTAGTGGGAAAACAAACCTTGTGGGAAAACAAACCTAGTGGGAAAAACAACCTAGTGGGAAAACAAACCTTGTGAGAAAACAAACCTTTTCGGAAAACCAACCTTATGGGGAAAGAAGCCCTGTGGGAAAACCAACCTTGGGAGAAAACAAACCTTGTGGGAAAACAAACCTAGTGGAAAAAACAACCTGGTGGGAAAACGAAGCTTGTGAGAAAACAAACCTTGTGGGAAAACCAAAATAATGGGGAAAGAAACCCTGCGGGAAAACCAACCTTGTGGGAAAACCAACCTTGTGGGAAAGCGAACCTTTTGGGAAAACCACACAATGGGAAAACAAACCTTGTGAGAAAACAATCCTTGTGGGAAAACAAACCTTGTGGGGAAGGAAACCTTGTGGGGAAACAAGCCTTGTGGGAAAACTAACCTTTTGGGAAAATTAACCCTGCGGGAAAACCAGCCTTGTGGGAAAACAAACCTTGTGGGAAAACAAACCTTGTGGGGAAACAAACCTTGTGGGGAAACAAACCTTGTGGGAAAACAAACCTTGTAGGAAAACAAACCTTGCGGAAAAACTAACCTTGTGGGAAAACAAACCCTGCGGGAAAACCAACCTTGTGGGAAAACCAACCTTGTGGGGAAACCAACCTTTCGGGAAAACCAACCTTGTGGGAAAACAAACCTTGTGGGAAAACAAACCTTTTGGGAAAACAAACCTTGTGAGAAAACAAACCTTGTGGGGAAACAAAGCTAGTGGGAAAACAAACCTTGTGAGAAAACAAACCTTGTGGGAAAACCAACCTTATGGGAAAACAAACCTAGTGGGAAAACAAACCTTGTGGGAAAACAAACCTTTCGGGAAAACCAACCTTGTGGGAAAACAAAACCTTGTGGGAAAACAAACCTTGTGGGAAAACAAACCTTGTGGGAAAACAAACCTTGTGGGAAAACAAACATTGTGGGGAAACAAACCTTGTGGGAAAACCAACCTTGCGGGAAAGCGAACCTTTTGGGAAAACCAACACAGTGGGAAAACAAACCTTGTGGGAAAACCAACCTTGCGGGAAAACCAACCTTGGGGGAAAACAAACCTTGTGGGAAAAAAAACCTTGTGGGAAAAACAACCTAGTGGGAAAAACAACCTAGTGGGAAAACAAACCTTGTGAGAAAACAAACCTTGTGGGAAAACCAACCTTATGGGGAAAGCAACCCTGCGGGAAAACCAATCTTGTGGGAAAACCAACCTTGTGGGAAAGCGAACCTTTTGAGAAAACCAACACAGTGGGAAAACAAACCTTGTGGGAAAACCAACCTAGTGGGAAAAACATCCTAGTGGGAAAACAAACCTTGTGAGAAAACAAACCTTGTCGGAAAACCAACCTTATGGGGAAAGAAACCCTGCGGGAAAACCAACCTTGGGGGAAAACAAACCTTGTGGGAAAACAAACCTAGTAGGAAAAACAACCTAGTGGGAAAACAAACCTTGTGAGAAAACAAACCTTGTGGGAAAACCAACCTTATGGGGAAAGAAACCCTGCGGGAAAACCAACCTTGTGGGAAAACCAACCTTGTGGGAAAGCGAACCTTTTGGGAAAACCACACAATGGGAAAACAAACCTTGTGAGAAAACAATCCTTGTGGGAAAACAAAACTTGTGGGCAAGGAAACCTTGTGGGGAAACAAGCCTTGTGGGAAAACTAACCTTTTGGGAAAATTAACCCTGCGGGAAAACCAGCCTTGTGGGAAAACAAACCTTGTGGGAAAACAAACCTTGTGGGAAAACAAACCTTGTGGGAAAACAAACCTTGTGGGAAAACAAACCTAGACCTAACCTAGACCTAACTTAACCAAAAGGTTCGCTTTCCCACAAGGTTGGTTTTCCCACAATGTTGGTTTTCCCGCAGGGTTTCTTTCCCCATAAGGTTGGTTTTCCCACAAGGTTTGTTTTCTCACAAGGTTTGTTTTCCCACCAGGTTGTTTTTCCCACTAGGTTTGTTTTTCCACAAGGTTTGTTTTCGCCCAAGGTTGGTTTTCCCGCAGGGTTTCTTTCCCCATAAGGTTGGTTTTCCGAAAAGGTTTGTTTTCCCACAAGCTTTGTTTTCCCACTAGGTTGTTTTTCCCACTAGGTTGGTTTGCCCACAAGGTTTGTTTTCCCACAAGGTTTGTTTTCCCACAAGGATCGTTGGAAAACAAACCTTGTGAGAAAACAAACCTTTTAAGAAAACCAACCTTATGGGAAAACAAACCTAGTGGGAAAACAAACCTTGTGGGGAAGCAAACCTTATGGGGAAAGAAACCCTGTGGGAAAACCAACCTTGTGGGAAAACCAACCTTGTGGGAACGCGAACCTTTTGGGAAAACCAACACAGTGGGAAAACAAACCTTGTGGGAAAACAAACCTTGTGGGAAAACAAACCTTGTGGGAAAACCAACCTAGTGGGAAAAACAACCTAGTGGGAAAACAAACCTTGTGGGAAAACAAACCTTTTCGGAAAACAAACCTTTTCGGAAAACCAACCATATGGGGAAAAAAACCCTGCGTGAAAACCAACCTTGGGGGAAAACAAATCTTGTGGGAAAACAAACCTAGTGGGAAAAACAACCTAGTGGGAAAACAAACCTTGTGAGAAAACAAACCTTTTCGGAAAACCAACCTTATGGGGAAAGAAACCCTGTGGGAAAACCAACCTTGGGAGAAAACAAACCTTGTGGGAAAACAAACCTAGTGGAAAAAACAACCTGGTGGGAAAACTAAGCTTGTGAGAAAACAAACCTTGTGGGAAAACCAACCTAATGGGGAAAGAAACCCTGCGGGAAAACTAACCTTGTGGGAAAACCAACCTTGTGGGAAAGCGAACCTTTTGGGAAAACCACACAATGGGAAAACAAACCTTGTGAGAAAACAATCATTGTGGGAAAACAAACCTTGTGGGGAAGGAAACCTTGTGGGGAAACAAGCCTTGTGGGAAAACTAACCTTTTGGGAAAATTAACCCTGCGGGAAAACCAGCCTTGTGGGAAAACAAACCTTGTGGGAAAACAAACCTTGTGGGAAAACAAACCTTGTGGGAAAACAAACCTTGTGGGAAAACCAACCTAGACCTAACCTAGACCTAACCTAACCAAAAGGTTCCTTTCCCACAAGGTTGGTTTTCCCACAAGGTTGGTTTTCCCGCAGGGTTTCTTTCCCCATAAGGTTGGTTTTCCCACAAGGTTTGTTTTCTCACAAGGTTTGTTTTCCCACCAGGTTGTTTTTCCCACTAGGTTTGTTTTTCCACAAGGTTTGTTTTCGCCCAAGGTTGGTTTTCCCGCAGGGTTTCTTTCCCCATAAGGTTGGTTTTCCGAAAAGGTTTGTTTTCCCACAAGCTTTGTTTTCCCACTAGGTTGTTTTTCCCACTAGGTTGGTTTTCCCACAAGGTTTGTTTTCCCACAAGGTTTGTTTTCCCACAAGGATGGTTGGAAAACAAACCTTGTGAGAAAACAAACCTTTTAAGAAAACCAACCTTATGGGAAAACAAACCTAGTGGGAAAACAAACCTTGTGGGGAAGCAAACCTTATGGGGAAAGAAACCCTGTGGGAAAACCAACCTTGTGGGAAAACCAACCTTGTGGGAACGCGAACCTTTTGGGAAAACCAACACAGTGGGAAAACAAACCTTGTGGGAAAACCAACCTAGTGGGAAAAACAACCTAGTGGGAAAACAAACCTTGTGGGAAAACAAACCTTTTCGGAAAACAAACCTTTTCGGAAAACCAACCATATGGGGAAAAAAAACCTGCGTGAAAACCAACCTTGGGGGAAAACAAACCTTGTGGGAAAACAAACCTTGTGGGAAAACAAACCTTGTGGGAAAACAAACCTTATGGGAAAACCAACCTTGCGGGAAATCGAACCTTTTGGGAAAACCAACACAGTGGGAAAACAAACCTTGTGGGAAAACCAACCTTGCGGGAAAACCAACCTTGGGCGAAAACAAACCTTGTGGGAAAACAAACCTTGTGGGAAAACAAACCTTGTGGGAAAAAAATCTTGTGGGAAAACAAACCTTGTGGGAAAACAAACCTTGTGGGGAAACAAACCTTATGGGAAAACCAACCTTGCGGGAAATCGAACCTTTTGGGAAAACCAACACAGTGGGAAAACAAACCTTGTGGGAAAACCAACCTTGCGGGAAAACCAACCTTGGGGGAAAACAAACCTTGTGGGAAAACAAACCTTGTGGGAAAACCAACCTAGTGGGAAAAACAACCTAGTGGGAAAACAAACCTTGTGAGAAAACCAACCTTGTGGGAAAGCGAACCTTTTGGGAAAACCAACACAGTGGGAAAACAAACCTTGTGGGAAAACCAACCTAGTGGGAAAAACAACCTAGTGGGAAAACAGACCTTGTGAGAAAACAAACCTTGTCGGAAAACCAACCTTATGGGGAAAGAAACCCTGCGGGAAAACCAACCTTGTGGGAAAACAAACCTTGTGGGAAAACAAACCTTGCGGAAAAACTAACCTTGTGGGAAAACAAACCCTGCCGGAAAACCAACCTTGTGGGAAAACCAACCTTGTGGGGAAACAAACCTTTCGGGAAAACCAACCTTGTGGGAAAACAAACCTTGTGGGAAAACAAACCTTTTGGGAACACAAACCTTGTGAGAAAACAAACCTTGTGGGGAAACAAAGCTAGTGGGAAAACAAACCTTGTGAAAAAACAAACCTTGTGGGAAAACCAACCTTATGGGAAAACAAACCTAGTGGGAAAACAAACCTTGTGGGAAAACAAACCTTTCGGGAAAACCAACCTTGTGGGAAAACAAACCTTGTGGGAAAACAAACCTTGTGGGAAAACAAACCTTGTGGGAAAACAAACCTTGTGGGAAAACCAATCTTATGGGGAAACAAACCCTGCGGGAAAACCAACCTTGTGGGAAAACAAACCTTGTGGGAAAACAAACCTTTCGGGAAAACCAACCTTGTGGGAAAACAAACCTTGTGGGAAAACAAACCTTGTGGGAAAACAAACCTTGTGGGAAAACAAACCTTGTGGGAAAACAAACCTTGTGGGAAAACCAATCTTATGGGGAAACAAACCCTGCGGGAAAACCAACCTTGTGGGAAAACAAACCTTGTGGGAAAACAAACCTTGCGGAAAAACTAACCTTGTGGGAAAACAAACCCTGCCGGAAAACCAACCTTGTGGGAAAACCAACCTTGTGGGGAAACAAACCTTTCGGGAAAACCAACCTTGTGGGAAAACAAACCTTGTGGGAAAACAAACCTTTTGGGAACACAAACCTTGTGAGAAAACAAACCTTGTGGGGAAACAAAGCTAGTGGGAAAACAAACCTTGTGAAAAAACAAACCTTGTGGGAAAACCAACCTTATGGGAAAACAAACCTAGTGGGAAAACAAACCTTGTGGGAAAACAAACCTTTCGGGAAAACCAACCTTGTGGGAAAACAAACCTTGTGGGAAAACAAACCTTGTGGGAAAACAAACCTTGTGGGAAAACAAACCTTGTGGGAAAACAAACCTTGTGGGAAAACCAATCTTATGGGGAAACAAACCCTGCGGGAAAACCAACCTTGTGGGAAAACAAACCTTGTGGGAAAACAAACCTTGCGGAAAAACTAACCTAGTGGGAAAACAAACCTTGTGGGGAAACAAACATTTCGGGAAAACCAACCTTGGGGGAAAACAAACCTTGTGGGAAAACAAACCTTGTGGGAAAACAAACCTTGTGAGAAAACAAACCTTGTGGGGAAACAAAGCTAGTGGGAAAACAAACCTTGTGAGAAAACAAACCTTGTGGGAAAACCAACCTTATGGGAAAACAAACCTAGTGGGAAAACAAACCTTGTGGGAAAACAAACCTTTTGGGAAAACCAACCTTGTGGGAAAACAAACCTTGTGGGAAAACAAACCTTGTGGGAAAAAAATCTTGTGGGAAAACAAACCTTGTGGGAAAACAAACCTTGTGGGGAAACAAACCTTATGGGAAAACCAACCTTGCGGGAAATCGAACCTTTTGGGAAAACCAACACAGTGGGAAAACAAACCTTGTGGGAAAACCAACCTTGCGGGAAAACCAACCTTGGGGGAAAACAAACCTTGTGGGAAAACAAACCTTGTGGGAAAACCAACCTAGTGGGAAAAACAACCTAGTGGGAAAACAAACCTTGTGAGAAAACCAACCTTGTGGGAAAGCGAACCTTTTGGGAAAACCAACACAGTGGGAAAACAAACCTTGTGGGAAAACCAACCTAGTGGGAAAAACAACCTAGTGGGAAAACAGACCTTGTGAGAAAACAAACCTTGTCGGAAAACCAACCTTATGGGGAAAGAAACCCTGCGGGAAAACCAACCTTGTGGGAAAACAAACCTTGTGGGAAAACAAACCTTGCGGAAAAACTAACCTTGTGGGAAAACAAACCCTGCGGGAAAACCAATCTTGTGGGAAAACCAACCTTGTGGGGAATCAAACCTTTCGGGAAAACCAACCTTGTGGGAAAACAAACCTTGTGGGAAAACAAACCTTTTGGGAAAACAAACCTTGTGAGAAAACAAACCTTGTGGGGAAACAAAGCTAGTGGGAAAACAAACCTTGTGAGAAAACAAACCTTGTGGGAAAACCAACCTTATGGGAAAACAAACCTAGTGGGAAAACAAACCTTGTGGGAAAACAAACCTTTCGGGAAAACCAACCTTGTGGGAAAACAAACCTTGTGGGAAAACAAACCTTGTGGGAAAACAAACCTTGTGGGAAAACAAACCTTGTGGGAAAACAAACCTTGTGGGAAAACAAACCTTGTGGGGAAACAAACCTTATGGGAAAACCAACCTTGCGGGAAATCGAACCTTTTGGGAAAACCAACACAGTGGGAAAACAAACCTTGTGGGAAAACCAACCTTGCGGGAAAACCAACCTTGGGGGAAAACAAACCTTGTGGGAAAACAAACCTTGTGGGAAAACCAACCTAGTGGGAAAAACAACCTAGTGGGAAAACAAACCTTGTGAGAAAACCAACCTTGTGGGATAGCGAACCTTTTGGGAAAACCAACACAGTGGGAAAACAAAGCTTGTGGGAAAACCAACCTAGTGGAAAAACAACCTAGTGGGAAAACAAACCTTGTGAGAAAACAAACCTTGTCGGAAAACCAACCTTATGGGGAAAGAAACCCTGCGGGAAAACCAACCTTGGGGGAAAACAAACCTTGTGGGAAAACAAACCTAGTAGGAAAAACAACCTAGTGGGAAAACAAACCTTGTGAGAAAACAAACCTTGTGGGAAAACCAACCTTATGGGGAAAGAAACCCTGCGGGAAAACCAACCTTGTGGGAAAACCAACCTTGTGGGAAAGCGAACCTTTTGGGAAAACCAACACAGTGGGAAAACAAACCTTGTGAGAAAACAATCCTTGTGGGAAAACAAACCTTGTGGGGAAACAAACCTTGTGGGGAAACAAACCTTGTGGGAAAACTAACCTTTTGGGAAAATTAACCCTGCGGGAAAACCAGCCTTGTGGGAAAACAAACCTTGTGGGAAAACAAACCTTGTGGGAAAACAAACCTTATGGGGAAACAAACCTTATGGGAAAACCAACCTTGGGAGAAAACTAACCTTGTGGGAAAACCAACCTTGTGGGAAAACCAACCTAGAGGAAAAACAAATCTTGAGGGAAAACAAACCTTGTGGGAAAACAAACCTTGTGGGAAAGACAACCTTATGGGAAAACCAAAAAAGTGGGAAAACAAACCTTGTGAGAAAACAAACCTTCTGGGAAAATAAACCTTGTGGGGAAACAAACCTTGTGGGAAAACAAACATTGTGTTAAATCAGACCTTGTGGGAAAACTAACCTTGCGGGAAAACCAACCTTGTGGGAAAACCAACCTTGTGGGAAAACCAACCTTGCGGGAAAACCAACCTTGGGGGAAAACAAACCTTGTGGGAAAACAAACCTTGTGGGAAAACAAACCTTGTGGGAAAACCAACCTAGTGGGAAAACAAACCTTGTGAGAAAACAAACCTTGTGGGAAAACCAACCTTATGGGGAAACAAACCCTGCGGGAAAACCAACCTTGTGGGAAAACTAACGTTGCCGGAAAGCAAACCTTTTGGGAAAACCAACACAGTGGGAAATCAAACCTTGTGAGAAAACAATCCTTGTGGGAAAACAAACCTTGTGGGGAAACAAACCATTTGGGGAAACCAACCTTGGGGGAAAACAAATCTTGTGGGATAACAAACCTTACGGGGAAACAAACCTAGTGGGAAAACAAACCTTGTGAGAAAACAATCCTTGTGGGAAAACAAACCTTGTGGGGAGACAAACCTTGCGGGAAAACTAACCTTGTTGGAAAACAATCCTTTTGGGAAAACTAACCTTATGGGGAAACAAACCTTGCGGGAAAACTAACCTTATGGGAAAACAAACCCTGCGGGAAAACCAACCTTGTGGGAAAACCAACCTTGTTGGAAAACCAACACAGTGGGAAAACAAACCTTGTGGGAAAACAAACCTTGTGGGAAAACAAACCTTGTGGGAAAACCAACCTAGTGGGAAAAACAACCTAGTGGGAAAACAAACCTTGTGGGAAAACAAACCTTTTCGGAAAACAAACCTTTTCGGAAAACCAACCATATGGGGAAAAAAAACCCGCGGGAAAACCAACCTTGGGGGAAAACAAACCTTGTGGGAAAACAAACCTAGTGGGAAAAACAACCTGGTGGGAAAACAAACCTTGTGAGAAAACAAACCTTGTGGGAAAACCAACCTTATGGGGAAAGAAACCCTGCGGGAAAACCAACCTTGTGGGAAAATCAACCTTGTGGGAAAGCGAACCTTTTGGGAAAACCAACACAGTGGGAAAACAAACCTTGTGAGAAAACAATCCTTGTGGGAAAACAAACCTTGTGGGGAAACAAACCTTGTGGGGAAACAAACCTTGTGGGAAAACTAACCTTTTGGGAAAACAAACCCTGCGGGAAAACCAGCCTTGTGGGAAAACAAACCTTGTGGGAAAACAAACCTTGTGAGAAAACAAACCTTGTGGGGAAAGAAACCCTGCGGGAAAACCAACCTTGTGGGAAAACCAACCTTGTGGGAAAGCGAACCTTTTGGGAAAACCAACCTTGCGGGAAAACCAACCTTGGGGGAAAACAAACCTTGTGGGAAAACAAACCTTGTGGGAAAACCAACCTAGTGGGAAAAACAACCTAGTGGGAAAACAAAGCTTGTGGGAAAACAAACCTTTTCGGAAAACCAACCTTATGGGGAAAGAAACCCTGCGGGAAAATCAACCTTGGGCGAAAACAAACCTTGTGGAAAAACAAACCTAGTGGGAAAAACAACCTGGTGGGAAAACAAACCTTGTGAGAAAACAAACCTTGTGGGAAAACCAACCTTGTGGGAAAGCGAACCTTTTGGTTAGGTTAGGTCTAGGTTAGGTCTAGGTTGGTTTTCCCACAAGGTTGGTTTTCCCACAAGGTTAGTTTTCTCACAAGGTTGGTTTTCCCTTAAGGTTTGTTTCCCCATAAGGTTTGTTTTCCCACAAGGTTTGTTTTCCCACAAGGTTTGTTTTCCCACAAGGTTTGTTTTCCCGCAAGGTTGGTTTTCCCACAAGGTTTGTTTTCCCACTGTGTTGGTTTTCCCAAAAGGTTCGATTTCACGCAAGGTTGGTTTTCCCATAAGGTTTGTTTCCCCACGAGGTTTGTTTTCCCACAAGGTTTGTTTTCCCACAAGGTTTGTTTTCCCACAAGGTTTGTTTTCCCACAAGGTTTGTTTTCCCACAAGGTTGGTTTTCCCGAAAGGTTTGTTTTCCCACAAGGTTTGTTTTCCCACTAGGTTTGTTTTCCCATAAGGTTGGTTTTCCCACAAGGTTTGTTTTCCCACAAGGTTGGTTTTCCCGAAAGGTTTGTTTTCCCACAAGGTTTGTTTTCTCACATGGTTTGTTTTCCCATAAGGTTTGTTTTCCCACAAGGTTTGTTTTCCCACAAGGTTTGTTTTCCCACAAGGATGGTTTTCCCGAAAGGTTTGTTTCCCCACAAGGTTGGTTTTCCCACAAGGTTGGTTTTCCCGCAGGGTTTGTTTTCCCACAAGGTTAGTTTTCCCGCAAGGTTTGTTTCCCCACAAGGTTAGTTTTCCCAAAAGGATTGTTTTCCAACAAGGTTAGTTTTCCCGCAAGGTTTGTCTCCCCACAAGGTTTGTTTTCCCACAAGGATTGTTTTCTCACAAGGTTTGTTTTCCCACTAGGTTTGTTTCCCCACAAGGTTTGTTATCCCACAAGATTTGTTTTCCCCCAAGGTTGGTTTCCCCACATGGTTTGTTTCCCCACAAGGTTTGTTTTCCCACAAGGATTGTTTTCTCACAAGGTTTGATTTCCCACTGAGGCTGGTTTTCCCGCAGGGTTAATTTTCCCAAAAGGTTAGTTTTCCCACAAGGCTTGTTTCCCCACAAGGTTTCCTTCCCCAAAAGGTTTGTTTTCCCACAAGGATTGTTTTCTCACAAGGTTTGTTTTCCCATTGTGTGGTTTTCCCAAAAGGTTCGCTTTCCCACAAGGTTGGTTTTCCCACAAGGTTGGTTTTCCCGCAGGGTTTCTTTCCCCATAAGGTTGGTTTTCCCACAAGGTTTGTTTTCTCACAAGGTTTGTTTTCCCACTAGGTTGTTTTTCCTACTAGGTTTGTTTTCCCACAAGGTTTGTTTTCCCCCAAGGTTGGTTTTCCTGCAGGGTTTCTTTCCCCATAAGGTTGGTTTTCCGACAAGGTTTGTTTTCTCACAAGGTTTGTTTTCCCACTAGGTTGTTTTTCCCACTAGGTTGGTTTTCCCACAAGGTTTGTTTTCCCACTGTGTTGGTTTTCCCAAAAGGTTCGCTTTCTCACAAGGTTGGTTTTCTCACAAGGTTTGTTTTCCCACTAGGTTGTTTTTCCCACTAGGTTGGTTTTCCCACAAGGTTTGTTTTCCCACAAGGTTTGTTTTCCCCCAAGGTTGGTTTTCCCGCAAGGTTGGTTTTCCCACAAGGTTTGTTTTCCCACTGTTTTGGTTTTCCCAAAAGGTTCGATTTCCCGCAAGGTTGGTTTTCCCATAAGGTTTGTTTCCCCACAAGGTTTGTTTTCCCACAAGGTTTGTTTTCCCACAAGGTTTGTTTTCCCACAAGGTTTGTTTTCCCACAAGGTTGGTTTTCCCACAAGGTTTGTTTTCTCACAAGGTTTGTTTTCCCACTAGGTTTGTTTTCCCATAAGGTTGGTTTTCCCACAAGGTTTGTTTTCCCAAAAGGTTTGTTTTCTCACAAGGTTGGTTTTCCCACAAGGTTGGTTTTCCCGAAAGGTTTGTTTCCCCACAAGGTTGGTTTTCCCACAAGGTTGGTTTTCCCGCAGGGTTTGTTTTCCCACAAGGTTAGTTTTTCCGCAAGGTTTGTTTTCCCACAAGGTTTGTTTTCCCACAAGGTTTGTTTCCCCACAAGGTTTGTTTCCCCACAAGGTTTGTTTTCCCACAAGGATTGTTTTCCCACAAGGTTTGTTTTCCCACTGTGTTGGTTTTCCCAAAAGGTTCGCTTTCCCGCAAGGTTGGTTTTCCCACAAGGTTGGTTTTCCCGCAGGGTTTGTTTCCCCATAAGGCTGGTTTTCCTACAAGGTTTGTTTTCTCACAAGGTTTGTTTTCCCACTAGGTTGGTTTTCCCACAAGGTTTGTTTTCCCACAAGGTTTGTTTTCCCACAAGGTTTGTTTTCCCCCAAGGTTGGTTTTCCCGCAAGGTTGGTTTTCCCACAAGGTTGGTTTTCCCGCAAGGTTAGTTTTCCCACAAGGTCTGATTTAACACAATGTTTGTTTTCCCACAAGGTTTGTTTTCCCACTGTTTTGGTTTTCCCATAAGGTTGTCTTTCCCACAAGGTTTGTTTTCCCACAAGGTTTGTTTTCCCTCAAGATTTGTTTTTCCTCTAGGTTGGTTTTCCCACAAGGTTTGTTTCCCCATAAGGTTTGTTTTCCCACAAGGTTTACTTTCCCACAAGGTTTGTTTTCCCACAAGGTTTGTTTTCCCACAAGGCTGGTTTTCCCGCAGGGTTTGTTTTCCCAAAAGGTTAGTTTTCCCACAAGGTTTGTTTCCCCACAAGGTTTGTTTCCCCACAAGGTTTGTTTTCCCACAAGGATAGTTTTCTCACAAGGTTTGTTTTCCCACTGTGTTGGTTTTCCCAAAAGGTTCGCTTTCCCACAAGGTTGGTTTTCCCACAAGGTTGGTTTTCCCGCAGGGTTTCTTTCCCCATTAGGTTGGTTTTCCCACTAGGTTGTTTTTTCCACTAGGTTTGTTTTCCCACAAGGTTTATTTTCTCCCAAGGTTGGTTTTCCCACAGGGTTTCTTTCCCCATAAGGTCGGTTTTCCGAAAAGGTTTGTTTTCTCACAAGGTTTGTTTTCCCACTAGGTTGTTTTTCCCACTAGGTTGGTTTTCCCACAAGGTTTGTTTTCCCATAAGGTTTGTTTTCCCCCAAATTTGGTTTTCCCGCAAGGTTGGTTTTCCCACAAGGTTTGTTTTCCCACTGTGTTGGTTTTCCCAAAAGGTTCGCTTTCCCACAAGGTTGGTTTTCCCACAAGGTTGGTTTTCCCGCAGGGTTTCTTTCCCCATAAGGTTGGTTTTCCCACAAGGTTTGTTTTCTCAAAAGGTTTGTTTTCCCACTAGGTTGTTTTTCCCACTAGGTTGGTTTTCCCACAAGGTTTGTTTTCCCACAAGGTTCGTTTTCCCCCAAGGTTTGTTTTCCCGCAAGGTTAGTTTTCCCACAAAGTTTGTTTTCCCACTGTGTTGGTTTTTCCAAAAGGTTCGCTTTCCCGCAAGGTTGGTTTTCCCAAAAGGTTTGTTTCCCCACAAGGATTGTTTTCCCACAAGGTTTGTTTTTCCACAAGGTTTGTTTTCCCACAAGGTTGGTTTTCCCGAAAGGTTTGTTTCCCCACAAGGTTTGTTTTCCCTCTAGGTTTGTTTTCCCATAAGGTTGGTTTTCCCACAAGGTTTGTTTTCTCACAAGGTTTGTTGTCCCACTAGGTTTGTTTCCCCACAAGGTTTGTTTTCTCACAAGGTTTGTTTTCCCACAAGGTTTGTTTTCCCACAAGGTTTGTTTTCCCACAAGGTTTGTTTTCCCACAAGGTTGGTTTTCCCACAAGGTCGGTTTTCCCGCAGGGTTTGTTTTACCACAAGGTTGGTTTTCCCGAAAGGTTTGTTTCCCCACAAGGTTGGTTTTCCCACAAGGTTGGTTTTCCCGCAGGGTTTGTTTTCCCACAAGGTTAGTTTTTCCGCAAGGTTTGTTTTCCCACAAGGTTTGTTTTCCCACAAGGTTTGTTTCCCCACAAGGTTTGTTTCCCCACAAGGTTTGTTTTCCCACAAGATTTGTTTTCCCCAAGGTTGGTTTTCCCGCAAGGTTGGTTTTCCCACAAGGTTGGTTTTCCCACACGGTTGGTTTTCCCGCAAGGTTAGTTTTCCCACAAGGTTGGTTTTCCCGAAAGGTTTGTTTCCCCACTAGGTTTGTTTCCCCACAAGGTTTGTTTCCCCACAAGGTTTGTTTTCCCACTAGGTTTGTTTTCCCATAAGGTTGGTTTTCCCACAAGGTTTGTTTCCCCACAAGGTTTGTTTTCCCACAAGGTTTGTTTTCTCACAAGGTTTTTTTTCCCACTGTTTTGGTTTTCCCATAAGGTTGTCTTTCCCACAAGGTTTGTTTTCCCACAAGGTTTTTTTCCCACTAGGTTTGTTTTCCCTCAAGATTTGTTTTTCCTCTAGGTTGGTTTTCCCACATGGTTGGTTTTCCCACAAGGTTAGTTTTCTCACAAGGTTAGTTTTCCCACAAGGTTTCTTTCCCCATAAGGTATGTTTTCCCACAAGGTTTGTTTTCCCACAAGGTTTGTTTTCCCACAAGGTTTGTTTTCCCACAAGGTTGGTTTTCCCGCAGGGTTTGTTTTCCCAAAAGGTTCGTTTTCTCACAAGGTTTGTTTTCCCACAAGGTTTGTTTTCCCACAAGGTTGGTTTTCCCGAAAGGTTTGTTTCCCCACAAGGTTTGTTTCCCCACAAGGTTTGTTTTCCCACAAGGATAGTTTTCTCACAAGGTTTGTTTTCCCACTGTGTTGGTTTTCCCAAAAGGTTCGCTTTCCCACAAGGTTGGTTTTCCCACAAGGTTGGTTTTCCCGCAGGGTTTCTTTCCCCATTAGGTTGGTTTTCCCACTAGGTTGTTTTTTCCACTAGGTTTGTTTTCCCACAAGGTTTATTTTCTCCCAAGGTTGGTTTTCCCACAGGGTTTCTTTCCCCATAAGGTCGGTTTTCCGAAAAGGTTTGTTTTCTCACAAGGTTTGTTTTCCCACTAGGTTGTTTTTCCCACTAGGTTGGTTTTCCCACAAGGTTTGTTTTCCCACAAGGTTTGTTTTCCCCCAAATTTGGTTTTCCCGCAAGGTTGGTTTTCCCACAAGGTTTGTTTTCCCACTGTGTTGGTTTTCCCAAAAGGTTCGCTTTCCCACAAGGTTGGTTTTCCCACAAGGTTGGTTTTCCCGCAGGGTTTCTTTCCCCATAAGGTTGGTTTTCCCACAAGGTTTGTTTTCTCAAAAGGTTTGTTTTCCCACTAGGTTGTTTTTCCCACTAGGTTGGTTTTCCCACAAGGTTTGTTTTCCCACAAGGTTCGTTTTCCCCCAAGGTTTGTTTTCCCGCAAGGTTAGTTTTCCCACAAAGTTTGTTTTCCCACTGTTTTGGTTTTTCCAAAAGGTTCGCTTTCCCGCAAGGTTGGTTTTCCCAAAAGGTTTGTTTCCCCACAAGGATTGTTTTCCCACAAGGTTTGTTTTTCCACAAGGTTTGTTTTCCCACAAGGTTGGTTTTCCCGAAAGGTTTGTTTCCCCACAAGGTTTGTTTTCCCTCTAGGTTTGTTTTCCCATAAGGTTGGTTTTCCCACAAGGTTTGTTTTCTCACAAGGTTTGTTGTCCCACTAGGTTTGTTTCCCCACAAGGTTTGTTTTCTCACAAGGTTTGTTTTCCCACAAGGTTTGTTTTCCCACAAGGTTTGTTTTCCCACAAGGTTGGTTTTCCCACAAGGTTGGTTTTCCCACAAGGTCGGTTTTCCCGCAGGGTTTGTTTTACCACAAGGTTGGTTTTCCCGAAAGGTTTGTTTCCCCACAAGGTTGGTTTTCCCACAAGGTTGGTTTTCCCGCAGGGTTTGTTTTCCCACAAGGTTAGTTTTTCCGCAAGGTTTGTTTTCCCACAAGGTTTGTTTTCCCACAAGGTTTGTTTCCCCACAAGGTTTGTTTCCCCACAAGGTTTGTTTTCCCACAAGATTTGTTTTCCCCAAGGTTGGTTTTCCCGCAAGGTTGGTTTTCCCACAAGGTTGGTTTTCCCACACGGTTGGTTTTCCCGCAAGGTTAGTTTTCCCACAAGGTTGGTTTTCCCGAAAGGTTTGTTTCCCCACTAGGTTTGTTTCCCCACAAGGTTTGTTTCCCCACAAGGTTTGTTTTCCCACTAGGTTTGTTTTCCCATAAGGTTGGTTTTCCCACAAGGTTTGTTTCCCCACAAGGTTTGTTTTCCCACAAGGTTTGTTTTCTCACAAGGTTTTTTTTCCCACTATTTTGGTTTTCCCATAAGGTTGTCTTTCCCACAAGGTTTGTTTTCCCACAAGGTTTTTTTCCCACTAGGTTTGTTTTCCCTCAAGATTTGTTTTTCCTCTAGGTTGGTTTTCCCACATGGTTGGTTTTCCCACAAGGTTAGTTTTCTCACAAGGTTAGTTTTCCCACAAGGTTTCTTTCCCCATAAGGTATGTTTTCCCACAAGGTTTGTTTTCCCACAAGGTTTGTTTTCCCACAAGGTTTGTTTTCCCACAAGGTTTTTTTTCCCACAAGGTTGGTTTTCCCGAAAGGTTTGTTTTCCTTTCGGGAAACCTTTCGGGAAAACCAACCTTGTGGGAAAACAAACCTTGTGGGAAAAAAACCTTGTGGGAAAAAACCTTGTGGGAAAACAAACCTTGTGGGAAAACAAACCTTGTGGGGAAACAAACCTTATGGGAAAACCAACCTTGCGGGAAATCGAACCTTTTGGGAAAACCAACACAGTGGGAAAACAAACCTTGTGGGAAAACCAACCTTGCGGGAAAACCAACCTTGGGGGAAAACAAACCTTGTGGGAAAACAAACCTTGTGGGAAAACCAACCTAGTGGGAAAAACAACCTGGTGGGAAAACAAACCTTGTGAGAAAACCAACCTTGTGGGAAAGCGAACCTTTTGGGAAAACTAACACAGTGGGAAAACAAACCTTGTGGGAAAACCAACCTAGTGGGAAAAACAACCTAGTGGGAAAACAAACCTTGTGAGAAAACAAACCTTGTCGGAAAACCAACCTTATGGGGAAAGAAACCCTACGGGAAAACCAACCTTGTGGGAAAACAAACCTTGTGGGAAAACAAACCTTGCGGAAAAACTAACCTTGTGGGAAAACAAACCCTGCGGGAAAACCAACCTTGTGGGAAAACCAACCTTGTGGGGAAACAAACCTTTCGGGAAAACCAACCTTGTGGGAAAACAAACCTTGTGGGAAAACAAACCTTTTGGGAAAACAAACCTTGTGAGAAAACAAACCTTGTGGGGAAACAAAGCGAGTGGGAAAAAAAACCTTGTGAGAAAACAAACCTTGTGGGAAAACCAACCTTATGGGAAAACAAACCTAGTGGGAAAACAAACCTTGTGGGAAAACAAACCTTTCGGGAAAACCAACCTTGTGGGAAAACAAACCTTGTGGGAAAACAAACCTTGTGGGAAAACAAACCTTGTGGGAAAACAAACCTTGTGGGAAAACAAACCTTGTGGGAAAACAAACCTTGTGGGGAAACAAACCTTATGGGAAAACCAACCTTGCGGGAAATCGAACCTTTTGGGAAAACCAACACAGTGGGAAAACAAACCTTGAGGGAAAACCAACCTTGCGGGAAAACCAACCTTGGGGGAAAACAAACCTTGTGGGAAAACAAACCTTGTGGGAAAACCAACCTAGTGGGAAAAACAACCTAGTGGGAAAACAAACCTTGTGAGAAAACCAACCTTGTGGGATAGCGAACCTTTTGGGAAAACCAACACAGTGGGAAAACAAACCTTGTGGGAAAACCAACCTAGTGGGAAAAACAACCTAGTGGGAAAACAAACCTTGTGAGAAAACAAACCTTGTCGGAAAACCAACCTTATGGGGAAAGAAACCCTGCGGGAAAACCAACCTTGGGGGAAAACAAACCTTGTGGGAAAACAAACCTAGTAGGAAAAACAACCTAGTGGGAAAATAAACCTTGTGAGAAAACAAACCTTGTGGGAAAACCAACCTTATGGGGAAAGAAACCCTGCGGGAAAACCAACCTTGTGGGAAAACCAACCTTGTGGGAAAGCGAACCTTTTGGGAAAACCAACACAGTGGGAAAACAAACCTTGTGAGAAAACAATCCTTGTGGGAAAACAAACCTTGTGGGGAAACAAACCTTGTGGGGAAACAAACCTTGTGGGAAAACTAACCTTTTGGGAAAATTAACCCTGCGGGAAAACCAGCCTTGTGGGAAAACAAACCTTGTGGGAAAACAAACCTTGTGGGAAAACAAACCTTGTGGGAAAACAAACCTTATGGGGAAACAAACCTTATGGGAAAACCAACCTTGGGAGAAAACTAACCTTGTGGGAAAACCAACCTTGTGGGAAAACCAACCTAGAGGAAAAACAAATCTTGAGGGAAAACAAACCTTGTGGGAAAACAAACCTTGTGGGAAAGACAACCTTATGGGAAAACCAAAAAAGTGGGAAAACAAACCTTGTGAGAAAACAAACCTTCTGGGAAAATAAACCTTGTGGGGAAACAAACCTTGTGGGAAAACAAACATTGTGTTAAATCAGACCTTGTGGGAAAACTAACCTTGCGGGAAAACCAACCTTGTGGGAAAACCAACCTTGTGGGAAAACCAACCTTGCGGGAAAACCAACCTTGGGGGAAAACAAACCTTGTGGGAAAACAAACCTTGTGGGAAAACAAACCTTGTGGGAAAACCAACCTAGTGGGAAAACAAACCTTGTGAGAAAACAAACCTTGTGGGAAAACCAACCTTATGGGGAAACAAACCCTGCGGGAAAACCAACCTTGTGGGAAAACAAACCTTGCCGGAAAGCAAACCTTTTGGGAAAACCAACACAGTGGGAAATCAAACCTTGTGAGAAAACAATCCTTGTGGGAAAACAAACCTTGTGGGGAAACAAACCATGTGGGGAAACCAACCTTGGGGGAAAACAAATCTTGTGGGATAACAAACCTTGTGGGGAAACAAACCTAGTGGGAAAACAAACCTTGTGAGAAAACAATCCTTGTGGGAAAACAAACCTTGTGGGGAGACAAACCTTGCGGGAAAACTAACCTTGTTGGAAAACAATCCTTTTGGGAAAACTAACCTTGTGGGGAAACAAACCTTGCGGGAAAACTAACCTTATGGGAAAACAAACCCTGCGGGAAAACCAACCTTGTGGGAAAACCAACCTTGTGGGGAAACAAACCTTTCGGGAAAACCATCCTTGTGGGAAAACAAACCTTGTGGGAAAACAAACCTTGTGGGAAAACAAACCTTATGGGAAAACAAACCATGTGAGAAAACAAACCTTGTGGGGAAACAAACCTAGTGGGAAAACAAACCTTGTGGGAAAACAAACCTTTTGGGAAAACAAACCTTATGGGAAAACAAACCATGTGAGAAAACAAACCTTATGGGGAAAGAAACCCTGTGGGAAAACCAACCTTGTGGGAAAACCAACCTTGTGGGAAAGCGAACCTTTTGGGAAAACCAACACAGTGGGAAAACTAACCTTGTGGGAAAACAAACCCTGCGGGAAAACCAACCTTGTGGGAAAACCAACCTTGTGGGGAAACAAACCTTTCGGGAAAACCAACCTTGTGGGAAAACAAACCTTGTGGGAAAACAAACCTTTTGGGAAAACAAACCTTGTGAGAAAACAAACCTTGTGGGGAAACAAAGCTAGTGGGAAAACAAACCTTGTGAGAAAACAAACCTTGTGGGAAAACCAACCTTATGGGAAAACAAACCTAGTGGGAAAACAAACCTTGTGGGAAAACAAACCTTTCGGGAAAACCAACCTTGTGGGAAAACAAACCTTGTGGGAAAACAAACCTTGTGGGAAAACAAACCTTGTGGGAAAACAAACCTTGTGGGAAAACAAACCTTGTGGGGAAACAAACCTTATGGGAAAACCAACCTTGCGGGAAATCGAACCTTTTGGGAAAACCAACACAGTGGGAAAACAAACCTTGTGGGAAAACCAACCTTGCGGGAAAACCAACCTTGGGGGAAAACAAACCTTGTGGGAAAACAAACCTTGTGGGAAAACCAACCTAGTGGGAAAAACAACCTAGTGGGAAAACAAACCTTGTGAGAAAACCAACCTTGTGGGATAGCGAACCTTTTGGGAAAACCAACACAGTGGGAAAACAAACCTTGTGGGAAAACCAACCTAGTGGGAAAAACAACCTAGTGGGAAAACAAACCATGTGAGAAAACAAACCTTGTCGGAAAACCAACCTTATGGGGAAAGAAACCCTGCGGGAAAACCAACCTTGGGGGAAAACAAACCTTGTGGGAAAACAAACCTAGTAGGAAAAACAACCTAGTGGGAAAACAAACCTTGTGAGAAAACAAACCTTGTGGGAAAACCAACCTTATGGGGAAAGAAACCCTGCGGGAAAACCAACCTTGTGGGAAAACCAACCTTGTGGGAAAGCGAACCTTTTGGGAAAACCAACACAGTGGGAAAACAAACCTTGTGAGAAAACAATCCTTGTGGGAAAACAAACCTTGTGGGGAAACAAACCTTGTGGGGAAACAAACCTTGTGGGAAAACTAACCTTTTGGGAAAATTAACCCTGCGGGAAAACCAGCCTTGTGGGAAAACAAACCTTGTGGGAAAACAAACCTTGTGGGAAAACAAACCTTGTGGGAAAACAAACCTTATGGGGAAACAAACCTTATGGGAAAACCAACCTTGGGAGAAAACTAACCTTGTGGGAAAACCAACCTTGTGGGAAAACCAACCTAGAGGAAAAACAAATCTTGAGGGAAAACAAACCTTGTGGGAAAACAAACCTTGTGGGAAAGACAACCTTATGGGAAAACCAAAAAAGTGGGAAAACAAACCTTGTGAGAAAACAAACCTTCTGGGAAAATAAACCTTGTGGGGAAACAAACCTTGTGGGAAAACAAACATTGTGTTAAATCAGACCTTGTGGGAAAACTAACCTTGCGGGAAAACCAACCTTGTGGGAAAACCAACCTTGTGGGAAAACCAACCTTGCGGGAAAACCAACCTTGGGGGAAAACAAACCTTGTGGGAAAACAAACCTTGTGGGAAAACAAACCTTGTGGGAAAACCAACCTAGTGGGAAAACAAACCTTGTGAGAAAACAAACCTTGTGGGAAAACCAACCTTATGGGGAAACAAACCCTGCGGGAAAACCAACCTTGTGGGAAAATTACAACCTTGTGGGAAAACAAACCTTGTGGGAAAACTAACCTTTTGGGAAAATTAACCCTGCGGGAAAACCAGCCTTGTGGGAAAACAAACCTTGTGGGAAAACAAACCTTGTGGGAAAACAAACCTTGTGGGAAAACAAACCTTATGGGGAAACAAACCTTATGGGAAAACCAACCTTGGGAGAAAACTAACCTTGTGGGAAAACCAACCTTGTGGGAAAACCAACCTAGAGGAAAAACAAATCTTGAGGGAAAACAAACCTTGTGGGAAAACAAACCTTGTGGGAAAGACAACCTTATGGGAAAACCAAAAAAGTGGGAAAACAAACCTTGTGAGAAAACAAACCTTCTGGGAAAATAAACCTTGTGGGGAAACAAACCTTGTGGGAAAACAAACATTGTGTTAAATCAGACCTTGTGGGAAAACTAACCTTGCGGGAAAACCAACCTTGTGGGAAAACCAACCTTGTGGGAAAACCAACCTTGCGGGAAAACCAACCTTGGGGGAAAACAAACCTTGTGGGAAAACAAACCTTGTGTGAAAACAAACCTTGTGGGAAAACCAACCTAGTGGGAAAACAAACCTTGTGAGAAAACAAACCTTGTGGGAAAACCAACCTTATGGGGAAACAAACCCTGCGGGAAAACCAACCTTGTGGGAAAACCAACCTTGCCGGAAAGCAAACCTTTTGGGAAAACCAACACAGTGGGAAATCAAACCTTGTGAGAAAACAATCCTTGTGGGAAAACAAACCTTGTGGGGAAACAAACCATTTGGGGAAACCAACCTTGGGGGAAAACAAATCTTGTGGGATAACAAACCTTGTGGGGAAACAAACCTAGTGGGAAAACAAACCTTGTGAGAAAACAATCCTTGTGGGAAAACAAACCTTGTGGGGAGACAAACCTTGCGGGAAAACTAACCTTGTTGGAAAACAATCCTTTTGGGAAAACTAACCTTGTGGGGAAACAAACCTTGCGGGAAAACTAATGGTTTGTTTTGTTTTCCCAAGGTTTCCCAAGGTTTGTTTTCCCACAAGGTTGGTTTTCCCGAAAGGTTTGTTTTCCCACAAGGTTTGTTTTCCCACTAGGTTTGTTTTCCCATAAGGTTGGTTTTCCCACAAGGTTTGTTTTCCCACAAGGTTGGTTTTCCCGAAAGGTTTGTTTTCCCACAAGGTTTGTTTTCTCACATGGTTTGTTTTCCCATAAGGTTTGTTTTCCCACAAGGTTTGTTTTCCCACAAGGTTTGTTTTCCCACAAGGATGGTTTTCCCGAAAGGTTTGTTTCCCCACAAGGTTGGTTTTCCCACAAGGTTGGTTTTCCCGCAGGGTTTGTTTTCCCACAAGGTTAGTTTTCCCGCAAGGTTTGTTTCCCCACGAGGTTAGTTTTCCCAAAAGGATTGTTTTCCAACAAGGTTAGTTTTCCCGCAAGGTTTGTCTCCCCACAAGGTTTGTTTTCCCACAAGGATTGTTTTCTCACAAGGTTTGTTTTCCCACTAGGTTTGTTTCCCCACAAGGTTTGTTATCCCACAAGATTTGTTTTCCCCCAAGGTTGGTTTCCCCACATGGTTTGTTTCCCCACAAGGTTTGTTTTCCCACAAGGATTGTTTTCTCACAAGGTTTGATTTCCCACTGAGGCTGGTTTTCCCGCAGGGTTAATTTTCCCAAAAGGTTAGTTTTCCCACAAGGCTTGTTTCCCCACAAGGTTTCCTTCCCCACAAGGCTTGTTTTCCCACAAGGATTGTTTTCTCACAAGGTTTGTTTTCCCATTGTGTGGTTTTCCCAAAAGGTTCGCTTTCCCACAAGGTTGGTTTTCCCACAAGGTTGGTTTTCCCGCAGGGTTTCTTTCCCCATAAGGTTGGTTTTCCCACAAGGTTTGTTTTCTCACAAGGTTTGTTTTCCCACTAGGTTGTTTTTCCTACTAGGTTTGTTTTCCCACAAGGTTTGTTTTCCCCCAAGGTTGGTTTTCCCGCAGGGTTTCTTTCCCCATAAGGTTGGTTTTCCGACAAGGTTTGTTTTCTCACAAGGTTTGTTTTCCCACTAGGTTGTTTTTCCCACTAGGTTGGTTTTCCCACAAGGTTTGTTTTCCCACTGTGTTGGTTTTCCCAAAAGGTTCGCTTTCCCACAAGGTTGGTTTTCTCACAAGGTTTGTTTTCCCACTAGGTTGTTTTTCCCACTAGGTTGGTTTTCCCACAAGGTTTGTTTTCCCACAAGGTTTGTTTTCCCCCAAGGTTGGTTTTACCGCAAGGTTGGTTTTCCCACAAGGTTTGTTTTCCCACTGTGTTGGTTTTCCCAAAAGGTTCGATTTCCCGCAAGGTTGGTTTTCCCATAAGGTTTGTTTCCCCACAAGGTTTGTTTTCCCACAAGGTTTGTTTTCCCACAAGGTTTGTTTTCCCACAAGGTTTGTTTTCCCACAAGGTTTGTTTTCCCACAAGGTTGGTTTTCCCGAAAGGTTTGTTTTCCAACAAGGTTTGTTTTCCCACTAGGTTTGTTTTCCCATAAGGTTGGTTTTCCCACAAGGTTTGTTTTCCCAAAAGGTTTGTTTTCTCACAAGGTAGGTTTTCCCACAAGGTTGGTTTTCCCGAAAGGTTTGTTTCCCCACAAGGTTGGTTTTCCCACAAGGTTGGTTTTCCCGCAGGGTTTGTTTTCCCACAAGGTTAGTTTTTCCGCAAGGTTTGTTTTCCCACAAGGTTTGTTTTCCCACAAGGTTTGTTTCCCCACAAGGTTTGTTTCCCCACAAGGTTTGTTTTCCCACAAGGATTGTTTTCCCACAAGGTTTGTTTTCCCACTGTGTTGGTTTTCCCAAAAGGTTCGCTTTCCCGCAAGGTTGGTTTTGCCACAAGGTTGGTTTTCCCGCAGGGTTTGTTTCCCCATAAGGCTGGTTTTCCTACAAGGTTTGTTTTCTCACAAGGTTTGTTTTCCCACTAGGTTGGTTTTCCCACAAGGTTTGTTTTCCCACAAGGTTTGTTTTCCCACAAGGTTTGTTTTCCCCCAAGGTTGGTTTTCCCGCAAGGTTGGTTTTCCCACAAGGTTGGTTTTCCCGCAAGGTTAGTTTTCCCACAAGGTCTGATTTAACACAATGTTTGTTTTCCCACAAGGTTTGTTTTCCCACTGTTTTGGTTTTCCCATAAGGTTGTCTTTCCCACAAGGTTTGTTTTCCCACAAGGTTTGTTTTCCCTCAAGATTTGTTTTTCCTCTAGGTTGGTTTTCCCACAAGGTTTGTTTCCCCATAAGGTTTGTTTTCCGACAAGGTTTACTTTCCCACAAGGTTTGTTTTCCCACAAGGTTTGTTTTCCCACAAGGCTGGTTTTCCCGCAGGGTTTGTTTTCCCAAAAGGTTAGTTTTCCCACAAGGTTTGTTTCCCCACAAGGTTTGTTTCCCCACAAGGTTTGTTTTCCCACAAGGATAGTTTTCTCACAAGGTTTGTTTTCCCACTGGGTTGGTTTTCCCAAAAGGTTCGCTTTCCCACAAGGTTGGTTTTCCCACAAGGTTGGTTTTCCCGCAGGGTTTCTTTCCCCATTAGGTTGGTTTTCCCACAGGGTTTCTTTCCCCATAAGGTTGGTTTTCCGAAAAGGTTTGTTTTCTCACAAGGTTTGTTTTCCCACTAGGTTGTTTTTCCCACTAGGTTGGTTTTCCCACAAGGTTTGTTTTCCCCCAAATTTGGTTTTTCCGCAAGGTTGGTTTTCCCACAAGGTTTGTTTTCCCACTGTGTTGGTTTTCCCAAAAGGTTCGCTTTCCCACAAGGTTGGTTTTCCCACAAGGTTGGTTTTCCCGCAGGGTTTCTTTCCCCATAAGGTTGGTTTTCCCACAAGGTTTGTTTTCTCACAAGGTTTGTTTTCCCACTAGGTTGTTTTTCCCACTAGGTTGGTTTTCCCACAAGGTTTGTTTTCCCACAAGGTTCGTTTTCCCCCAAGGTTGGTTTTCCCGCAAGGTTAGTTTTCCCACAAGGTTTGTTTTCCCACTGTGTTGGTTTTTCCAAAAGGTTCACTTTCCCGCAAGGTTGGTTTTCCCAAAAGGTTTGTTTCCCCACAAGGATTGTTTTCCCACAAGGTTTGTTTTTCCACAAGGTTTGTTTTCCCACAAGGTTTGTTTTCCCACAAGGTTTGTTTTCCCACAAGGTTGGTTTTCCCGAAAGGTTTGTTTCCCCACAAGGTTTGTTTTCCCACTAGGTTTGTTTCCCCACAAGGTTTGTTTTCTCACAAGGTTTGTTTTCCCACAAGGTCGGTTTTCCCGCAGGGTTTGTTTTACCACAAGGTTAGTTTTCCCGCAAGGTTTGTTTCCCCACAAGGTTAGTTTTCCCACAAGGATTGTTTTCCAACAAGGTTAGTTTTCACGCAAGGTTTGTTTACCCACAAGGTTTGTTTTCCCACAAGGATTGTTTTCTCACAAGGTTTGTTTTCCCACTAGGTTTGTTTCCCCACAAGGTTTGTTTTCCCACAAGATTTGTTTTCCCCCAAGGTTGGTTTTCCCGCAAGGTTGGTTTTCCCACAAGGTTGGTTTTCCCACACGGTTGGTTTTCCCGCAAGGTTAGTTTTCCCACAAGGTTGGTTTTCCCGAAAGGTTTGTTTCCCCACTAGGTTTGTTTCCCCACAAGGTTTGTTTCCCCACAAGGTTTGTTTTCCCACTAGGTTTGTTTTCCCATAAGGTTGGTTTTCCCACAAGGTTTGTTTCCCCACAAGGTTTGTTTTCCCACAAGGTTTGTTTTCTCACAAGGTTTTTTTTCCCACTGTTTTGGTTTTCCCATAAGGTTGTCTTTCCCACAAGGTTTGTTTTCCCACAAGGTTTGTTTTCCCACTAGGTTTGTTTTCCCTCAAGATTTGTTTTTCCTCTAGTTTGGTTTTCCCACATGGTTGGTTTTCCCACAAGGTTAGTTTTCTCACAAGGTTAGTTTTCCCACAAGGTTTCTTTCCCCATAAGGTATGTTTTCCCACAAGGTTTGTTTTCCCACAAGGTTTGTTTTCCCACAAGGTTTGTTTTCCCACAAGGTTGGTTTTCCCGCAGGGTTTGTTTTCCCAAAAGGTTCGCTTTCCCACAAGGTTGGTTTTCTTTTGGGAAAACCAACACAGGGAAAACCAACCTAGTGGGAAAACAAACCTTGCGGGAAAACCAACCTTGTGGGAAAACCAACCTTGCGGGAAAGCGAACCTTTTGGGAAAACCAACACAGTGGGAAAACAAACCTTGTGGGAAAACAATCCTTGTGGGAAAACAAAACGTGTGGGGAAACAAACCTTGTGGGGAAACAAACCTTGTGGAAAAACAAACCTTGTGGGAAAACAAACCTTGCGGAAAAACTTACCTTGTGGGAAAACAAACCCTGCGGGAAAACCAATCTTGTGGGAAAACCAACCTTGTGGGGAAACAAACCTTTCGGGAAAACCAACCTTGTGGGAAAACAAACCTTGTGGGAAAACAAACCTTTTGGGAAAACAAACCTTGTGAGAAAACAAACCTTGTGGGGAAACAAAGCTAGTGGGAAAACAAACCTTGTGAGAAAACAAACCTTGTGGGAAAACAAACCTTATGGGAAAACAAACCTAGTGGGAAAACAAACCTTGTGGGAAAACAAACCTTTCGGGAAAACAAACCTTGTGGGAAAACAAACCTTGTGGGAAAACAAACCTTGTGGGAAAAAAAACCTCGTGGGAAAACAAACCTTGTGGGAAAACAAACCTTGTGGGGAAACAAACCTTGTGGGGAAACAAACCTTGTGGGAAAACAAACCTTGTGGGAAAACAATCCTTGTGGGAAAACTAACCTTGTGGGGAAACAAACCTTGCGGGAAAACTAACCTTGTGGTAAAACAAACCCTGCGGGAAAACCGACCTTGTGGGAAAACCAACCTTGTGGGAAAACAAACCTTGTGGGAAAACAAACCTTGTGGGAAAACAAACCTTGTGAGAAAACAAACCTTGTGGGGAAACAAACCCAGTGGGAAAACAAACCTTGTGAGAAAACAAACCTTGTGGGAAAACCAACCTTATGGGAAAACAAACCTAGTGGGAAAACAAACCTTGTGGGGAAACAAACCTTTCGGGAAAACCAACCTTGTGGGAAAACAAACCTTGTGGGAAAACAAACCTTGTGGGAAAACAAACCTTGTGGAAAAACAAACCTTGTGGGAAAACAATCCTTGTGGGGAAACAAACCTTTTGGGAAAACCAACCTTGCGGGAAAGCGAACCTTTTGGAAAAACCAACACAGTGGGAAAACAAACCTTGTGGGAAAACTAACCTTGCGGGAAAACCAACCTTGGGGGAAAACGAACCTTGTGGGAAAACAAACCTTGTGGGAAAACCAACCTAGTGGGAAAAACAACCTAGTGGGAAAACAAACCTTGTGAGAAAACAAACCTTGTGGGAAAACCAACCTTATGGGGAAAGAAACCCTGCGGGAAAACCAACCTTGTGGGAAAACCAACCTTGTGGGAAAGCGAACCTTTTGGGAAAACCAGCACAGTGGGAAAACAAACCTTGTGGGAAAACCAACCTTGCGGGAAAACCAAATTTGGGGGAAAACAAACCTTGTGGGAAAACAAACCTTGTGGGAAAACCAACCTAGTGGGAAAAAACAACCTAGTGGGAAAACAAACCTTGTGAGAAAACAAACCTTTTCGGAAAACCAACCTTATGGGGAAAGAAACCCTGTGGGAAAACCAACCTTGGGAGAAAACAAACCTTGTGGGAAAACAAACCTAGTGGAAAAAACAACCTTGTGGGGAAACAAACCTTGTGGGAAAACAAACCTTGTGGGAAAACAAACCTTGTGGAAAAACAAACCTTGTGGGAAAACAATCCTTGTGGGGAAACAAACCTTTTGGGAAAACCAACCTTGTGGGAAAGCGAACCTTTTGGAAAAACCAACACAGTGGGAAAACAAACCTTGTGGGAAAACTAACCTTGCGGGAAAACCAACCTTGGGGGAAAACGAACCTTGTGGGAAAACAAACCTTGTGGGAAAACCAACCTAGTGGGAAAAACAACCTAGTGGGAAAACAAACCTTGTGAGAAAACAAACCTTGTGGGAAAACCAACCTTATGGGGAAAGAAACCCTGCGGGAAAACCAACCTTGTGGGAAAACCAACCTTGTGGGAAAGCGAACCTTTTGGGAAAACCAACACAGTGGGAAAACAAACCTTGTGGGAAAACCAACCTTGCGGGAAAACCAAATTTGTGGGAAAACAAACCT